>BROG01000768.1:87500-332023 GCA_030159075.1 Atrina japonica | reverse complement strand
GTGTGTGTGTGTGTGTGTTAAACGAGAAACTTAAAAATCGTTTCCTTTGACCTTTAAAAGCAAATTGCCAACGCCATTTGGCAATGATTTACTTATTTTCTCTTTAGATAAACAGTTTATGTAAATTGCAGTTAAAATATGATTTTCCCAAATTTGGTCCGGAAATCCTCGTATTATTCTGGGTTAAGGCTATGGCTTTTCTCGTGGAAAAAACACGGTGTAACTACGCAAAAAACAAGGTTACTTCATTCAAATAATATAAGATAAGATAGTTTCAACAACAAATAAAATAAACAGAAATTTGATACATAAACAGAAATCACATTAATTTTGATACATTAAACTTTGTATTTGAATGGTATGTTCCATTCCATGTTTAAGGTCAGTCTATTATGATCTATAGATTGGGAAGAGTTAAATCTAGGTTCTCTCCAGTTTAACCAAGTTTCTCAGTATTCTATCGAATTCACGTGGAGAAATCTATGTTTGGTGGAGAAAAGAAAATGTTTCGCTAGATTAATTCAATTATAACTTAGCCAGCGAAACAGTTTTAATGGGTAATTCTGTCACGATTTTTCTTTCTTCCTTTTTTGGTATTTTCGGCCCTGATTTTACCAGAAAAGTTCGTTAAAATCTTGTAACAATTTCGGTCTAATTTATGTTATACTAATTTGTGTTGAGATTGTAAATTTATTCCACCGGTTTAAATCTACAACAAAATAAAATCCGATGAACATTTTCTTGCCGGTATAGTTTTTTTTTTTTTTTTTTTTTTTTTGGCACGCTTGAGTATTGGGTAAAGGATATTTATACTTTTGTGGTCAGCGGTATTAGGTGAAACATCTACATGTGTATGTATCAATACTATCAATAACGAATTGTGCAAAGTTAGATAACTATACATGTAGTCGTAATTTGACTACAGGTTACCTCCCTTGGACCACCTCTCTCCCTCCTCCACCGACGAGTTATGATGCGTTTTTCAATCGCTGAACCAACATTGGACCCAACACTCAAGTTTTTGTTTTAATTATTATTAAATAGTTGTTTTGTGAACTTTGGTTTTTATCGTTGAAATTTTATTCATTCCTTCCAAAAACATCGAGCTGAAATATATTCGAAAAATCTTAATTTTTTGAATTGTATCACCAAAATAATAATCAGTTGTTGCAAAACGTAGTTAAAAATATTATAAATGATGAAAAAAAATATTAATTTTGAGTTCGAAAAAATAATCAAGTTAGCTGACATATAGGTTCAAAAAATTACTATGAATACAACCCCCGTCACACTTTTTCGGAGTCAGTAGGAATTAGGCAGAACCAGCCGGAAAACAAAATTCGGGCCAAGTTCCGGAGGGAAATCAAATTGGCATCTATTCTTACAGCTTTGTAAGAATGTCGTTCGAATACTCTACGAATTCACTTTAAATGATACGCTTCCAGAATAGTCACCGAATATTGTTGGAACATTCAAGAATTGAAACAGAAAGAAGCTCGAATATTTAATTTACTTCGAAAGCAGCACAAATGTCCCGATCGTATCAAGAATGACGCTGGATTTGTATAAAATGGTGCTGAATCTAGAGTATTTTCATCAGTACATGCCCAACTGTTATGGACTCATGAACAGCGACAGGCGCTGAGGCAATTTCACCAACAGGGCCCGGTGCCTGTTCTTCATGTTCTTGGACAGTAGCTCTGCCCCGTTGGTGACCGGTGCCAGCAGTTGATTTTTTTAATAATATTTCTCCTCGGCATGGCGTGATGTTATAAATTAACAACTAATTAACAACTAAATAACGAGCCGGCCTGGATCAGTCGGTAGCGTTCTCGAATCTGGATCGTGAGGTCGTGAGTTCGAGTCCCGCCGGCGACAGGTTGGTTTCCTGCCTTTCGGATGAGACAGTAAAAACTGGAGGTCCCGTGTCACAGTAGGTGTCGGCGCGTTAAAGAACTCTCACTGCTCAATGGCCGTAAGTGCCGAGCATAGGCCAAAATTTGAAGCCCTTCATCGGCATTTGGTGACGTCTCCATATGAGTGAAATATTCTTGAGTGGGACGTTAAACAACAATAAACAAACAACTAAATAACAGCAACAGCTATCAAGTATAATTATGTTGGTTATGTTGTAATATACCATGGACGGGCGCATAATTTCGGTGAAGTTATGCAACTGCCCATGGTGTATCACAACATAACCAACGTTTTACTATGGGGTAAGTTATTTGTACCATCCAATTGAAAGTAACATTTTTTGAAAGAGTATAAAGACTAACTGTGAAACATTACGTTTTTTAAAAAAAAAAATGAAAATAAAAATAGAAATTCAGGAACAATTACATGTATTTGCATACCGATCGTGGTCTACATTGAATGGTCCAACGGTAAAGGTAGGCCTACATGTAAAGGGCGTTTGTCCCTCCTTTGAACGCCAATGTATAGATGTATGCCACACACTAAAAGATCAACTCAAAAAGTGCAGCAGTTAACAAAAATTGTACATTTCAAATAGACTCTTTAGCAGTAACTGCAGTCCTGTGACTTTGCCAGTCTTTGGTTGGCAAAATGATACAGATTCCCGCAAAATGACGTCAAGAAACAATCAGTTACTATAACGACATCTATGTTTTTGTAGGTATCTGTATCATTTTGCCAACCAAAGTCACTGTACCGCAGTTACTGCTAAAGGGTCTATAAAAAGTTAGAAAATAAATATTTAAAAAATACCAAAATATTTGCACCTCCCTATGATCGACGAAACAATTACATATACCTTTCCTTCCCTCTAACTTGAAATCTTGGATCCACCCTGGCTTTGTCTGTATATTTTGATTGTTATGGCTTTTGACCACTATTTCAGTTTCTTTCTAAAGTATTTGTCCTATATATAACGGTACAGAAATTTTCGTTTGCGTTTTCTCAGCATGTATGGATATGAAAATTTATTTGAAATCAAAATTATCAAAATGTATACGATTTTCCCTTCTGTTATTATCAGCAAAGATCTGAAAATTCAATCATCGATGATATCGAATTCTTTACAAAGTATGAACGAACACAATTTCACGTGTACGGCGTCTTGTCACTCCCTCCCAATAAAAGATGACAAACTTTACGCCCGTCTTTGAAAATTCCCGAATCCGCCCCAGAATAGTGGCCAAATACAGACTTATCAAGTTATCCTGCTTCCAGTACTGGAAATATGTGCATCATTTCAAACTGATCTTAAAATGTTAAACTTTGAATTTTTGTTGTTTATATATTCAATTTATTTGTGTTTATAGATAAAATAACTACACATAGGCGTCGGAAGCAAATTGAAAGTGGGGGGGGGGGGGCTAAACCAACTTAAAACACACACGCGCCAGAAGGGGGGGGGGGGGGGGGCTAAACCAACTTAAAACACACACACGCCAGAAACGTCTGGTGGTTAAGCCCCAATTTTCAACACCTATGTCTATCTTTAGCCCCCGGTTCCGACGCCTATGCTACATAAATGTTTGCTCAATCTTTAAATTTTATCTATATTTTCGTCTTTTTTCCAAATGACATTTGCTCTGTTTATCAACAAAAGAATGAATTTGATACATCATGTTTATTTATACTATCTGCATACACCATGGGAAGCTAGATACACCATAGCATACCAACATACTTAACATAGGCGTCGGAGCCGGTGGGGGGGGGGGGCTTAGCCAGGTGGGGCTTAGCCCCCCCCCCACTTTTTTGCAAAGATAGGCATAGGTGTTGAAAATTTGGGGCTTAGCCCCCAAGACTGTTGTGTTCTGGCGTGTGTGTGTGTTTTAAGTTGGTTTAGCCCCCCCCCCCCCCCCCACACACACACACACACACACTTCTGGCGTGTGTGTGTTTTAAGTTGGTTTAGCCCCCCCACTTTCAATTTGCTTCCGACGCCTATGCTTAACACCTCTAATATTTGCACCGGTCCGAATGTTAAGGTACTACACACTTTATACTGATAATAAGAGGCTGTCTATGGTGCAAGGTTTTATACGTAGGACTGCCAGTTTGGGTTATCCTTCAAATGAGATTAATTTTTTTTCGAATGATGTCAGAATGCCGTGAGACTATTTAGAATGTAGTCAGGATGTAGTTGGAATACACTTCAAATTTGTTCGAGATTGTTTATTTTTTGTTATTTAACGGCCCACTCAAGAATCTTTCACTCATATGGAGACGTCACCAAATGTCGGTGAAGCCGGGCTTCAAATTTTGGTCTATGCTCGGCACTTACGGTCATTGAGCAGTGAGGGTTCCTTAACGTGCCGACACCTACTGCGACACGGGACCTCGATTTTTACTCTCTCACCCGAAGGACAAGAAACCAACCTGCCGCCGACTGGACTCGAACTTACGACCTCACGATCAAGAGTCGAGCGTGCTACCGACTGATCCAGGTCGGCTCTCAATGTTGTTCGAGATTTCTTCACTACGAATGCTCCTCGAAAGTTTTGAACATGAGCAAAATATTCGGACTGGCCACAATCTTCACTTGAATGGACAAAAATATTCGGAATGCAGACAGAATATTCAGAATGCACTTCGAACATCCATGAATATACCACGAATTGTCATTCCTACTACGTCCATGCTCTGTCTGTCTCTAGTGTGACTAGGGTAAAACGGACAGTTGGAAGGGGGAGGCGGAATGAATTCTGTATGAAAACTTTCCGCCTAGCGGGAAGCTTTTCATTTTTTAATTTCCCAGGGGGGTCTCTAGGGGAAGGTTTTCTATATGACACCGGTCCTATAGTCATAGAAATATGCAGCGATCGTACTTTGGCATAACGATATCTTTTGATCGGAATCTCGTCTCACAACTGTAGTATGGAAGTCAGTATTTAGAAATAATTGTGTTTATATTATTCATGTTAGAATTTCATGATGTTTTTTTTTTCTTGTTATCTTTACAAAAATGGATAAAAACAACAATAACAAAGAAAAAAAAACCTTCCCCCCCAAAAAAATATTCCAATTTGTTCTACTTAAACTACTTGTACTTGTACAATAAGAAATAAGAGCTATACATAGCCATAAGAAATACTATATATTTTGTGAAAATAAGGTCAGAAAAAATAGCCAAACTCAGGTTTCTGAAACAATTTTCACAAAATACATAGGAATTTAAGATTTCTTATGCCTGTGTGTAGGTTGTTTTTGTTGGTTTTTTTTTTTTTTTTTTTTTTTTTTTTTTTTTTTTTTTTTGCTATTTTATATTAATCTAAGTAGTAAAAATAAATGTGATTTAAAAAAACAGCTAATTTCAGGTAAATTTCCGAAAGATATTTGAACTTCTTGGAAATATTTCAAAATGTTTAATAGATGAATAAGATAAAAGCACTGAGTGGAAATAAAAAGACTGGAGAACTAACTTCGTCGAAATAAATAAATAAAAATGAGAAAAACTATTTAAATGTAAGCTTAATATTTTTATTAAAAAAATAAATAGATAAAACATAATTCAGTGTCTTTTTTACTAAATTGCGTTTCATTTGGTTAAATCTCCCACCCACGTTATTTTGAATTATCATTTTTTTTTTAATAGATAGCATTGAAATTCACTTCGATTAATTTTCAACAGGTGTAACATGTCCTACATTCCGATCCAATACCAGCTCAATCAACTATATAGCTAGTTGGGGAATCCCCTAGCAGAAATAAAGAAAT
The DNA here is from genome assembly GCA_030159075.1 of Atrina japonica. Classification (NCBI taxonomy): domain Eukaryota; kingdom Metazoa; phylum Mollusca; class Bivalvia; order Pterioida; family Pinnidae; genus Atrina; species Atrina japonica. The sequence continues at coordinate 326,332 of BROG01000768.1, read as the reverse complement.
GAAAAGAAGAAAAAAAAACTATTTAACATTTTTTCCTTTCGGCGACCTCTTACATACTTAACGGATTTGAAATGTATAAAAATAGAATTCCCGGTGGCAAATGAAGTGAGAAGTGATTTGATTGGGTATATTATATCACCACCACTAGCTCGACAAGACTTGTACATTATTATTTATTCGTGACGTCAGCAGTTTGTGTGACGTTTAAGGGAGTTCCTAGTGTAAATAGAAACTTCCGGGTCAGCGTAATTGTGAATCACGCTATAATACTGAAGTTATGCATGGTGTGGTTGTTACGAGATAATTTAGATAGAATCTTATGACATCTTACCTGACCAATGATTTGACATTTGTCGGAAGGATCTAGACTTTTCTGAGTTCAGCTTTCGAACTGTGGATTAATTAGAACGTTTATGATATTGGATTAGTTTTACCTGTGGGAATATATAGTGCTGCTTGATATTTGGCAGGTTTGTATATGTATAGAGTGCCATTTGCTTATTTATAGATATGTATGTTGTTTACACAATTGACATTGGATTTGCGTATAAACAGATATATTGAAATATAGACTACTGCGGCATTCATCTTCCAAGGTTTTTTTACCAAAAGCTAGGGCACCTGTCGTTGTATCACCCACGTTGTCAAGTATATGCCTGGTGTTTGTTTAGTATTTGGAGCATGGGGATTTACACCCTGCCACACCGTCACCGATGGGGTCACACACACACACACACACACACACATTGTTATAGAATTTAATTTCGGGTTTGGAATTGATATTGGGAGGTTTCCCATTATATCTGCAGATTTTTTTTTAAATATTCGTTTCGCACTTACTTGTATATACAGCGTTTTTATTTTAAAAAAATGCTGCTACATTCCATTATTTTCATTCATTTAAATATAACAACATGCAATGTCATAATCTAGATATAAACATAGGTATAAATTCTTTACAATATTTGATTAACAATACATTTTCAGATATATTATTATTAGTATTATAATAATTATTATTATTAATTATTCTAACAAAGGAATGAAGTGAAAACCGATATTCCTTTAATTGGCTCTTACATATTCCACCCATGTATTGATGCCTCTACCTGCATGTTAAATATTGTTTTATAGAGCCACGCCGAAGCTAATGCCACGTACGTGGTGATTGATCTATCTGTATACGGTATGTGTACATATACATATATATCTACCTGCCGAATATGTGGGAAATTTTACGTGATTCATTCGGCGTAGGTGTTATGATGATCACTAAATGTCAACGATCCGAACATTAAATGTCTGTATGTTTTATTTTGTATTGATATCACCGATACACACAAAGCCGATAACATAAAGGGATGTGCATGTCGTTCGGATGTACTCCCCTCCCCGCCTTCATCTTGTCTTTGATTCAAACAGAATATCGTTATATTCTGAGAAATATCATTATATTCTGAGAAATATCATTTACCTCTCCCTATCTTATATATTATGTAAATAGTTTGTAATGATTTGAAGTGTGTACTATGTCAGATACAGGTATCATCTGTCTGGACATTTGATCTGTACAGTATATGTAATTTCACATGGTGTTTTATGTATGTGAGATGAGATAAGATTTTTGACACTTCAATTAATCTGTTATTATAACTTGCGCCGTTGATACAGTAAAAATCATTATTCTCTCTCTCTCTCTCTCTCTCTCTCTCTCTCTCTCTCTCTCTCTCTCTCTCTCTCTCTCATTAAACTACACTTCCAAGTGTCAGTTGAATGGGGTTATGATATACACATACATATATTAGCTTAGATCTATCTATACTAGTATTAATGTACAGATGGTGCTTGCAACAGAGTATCTGACTTACTGACTTATTTTCCTACTTGGAGGGTGTATAAGAAGCTCTAGAAACGGCTAGGCCTAATTTCTGTCCTGATTTTAAATTGCTTTCTTAGTACATCCACATTTTAGCAAGGACACTAGCTTGTGTTGTAAGCATTTTGTGGGTACACCAAATGTGTACATATAACACCAGCAAAACATCTACTAAATAATACTTTCTCCATTATATATATATATATATATATAATATATATATATATATATATATATATATATATATATATATATATATATATATATATATATGACATAAACACAATCTCTGGTTAAATTTTCAGTTGCAGCTTCTCTGCTCTAAATTTATCATGAATATTACTACTACAGGACTTTTTAACCATGGCAACTAGCGTGTCGCACGGCTTTTGATAAATATATGAAAGCTAATCTGGCACACGAACAGGCGTATAGTTAGTGATAAACTCTATCATGTATATAATGAAAAAACATAAATATCTATCGAAGGTGTTATAATAGCTTGGTTTCACGCGAACATTAGAATCTATATCCTGGTGTAATATCTTTACATGTCTGTAGGTTTATGGCTCCGAGTTTTTTGTTTTTTTTGCGTCCGTATCCTGAAACCTGTCACGGATGTATTAAGTGGTCTATCCCGACGGCATGTCGGTAATTATATCAGAAAATTGATGAGTTGACCTAATATCTGATTATCATGTATTAGCCCGAATGATAATATGTATATTAACTTCCTTGCTGCATATTAAGCCATCACACGGATCTATGAAAATCACTTGTGGCGTCTCCCCTACCTATTTTATGTCAATCAAGTTTGTTTTCATTTTGGGACATTAATTTTTATTTTCCTTTTTTTTTTTTTACTGTTTAGATTTATTTACAGTAACAAGAACGATGTATAAACAGGCATAACAATTCTTAAATTCCTATATATTTTGTGAAAATGCTTGAGAAATCAAGACTTGGCACTTGATTAACTCAGCCTTATTCATCGTATATGAATATCACACTGGATCTGACCCTATTTTCACTAATCTTATAGACATAGAAGAAGTTGTATATATATACCTGTGTATAGCTCATAAAATGTAGTAAAACTAGAAAAAAAATCGAACTGAGTGATGAGAATGTTTTGGTAAACACAGCCAATGCCCCTTTAAATCAAAATACTAAATTGAATCGAAATTGATCAACCCCTCCTGATATTGACATTGCATCGTATAATATCAAGAGATATGCACCAATCGTGACGTACGTTTTCATCCCGATCTGTTCAACATGTAAACTAGAAAAAATGCCGCAGTTTTAGCATATTTTTCTGCGGATTTAATTTAATTGTATGCCTGTTTGCTTTGTGAGTCTCTTTTTATCTCTACTTAACTCTATCAGCAAACACACTGTACTATTATCGCTTTTATCACCGCACTACGCGACCGTCTATAATATGTCCACCAGGGGGCAAATTTGACGAGCTCTCTTCAAATATCTTTTCTCTCTAATCGCAACAAGTATTTCCGGTGTTTGTGTAAAGACAACATACATCTGACATTTTTTGCGGTTTTATTATTCACTTTATCCTCCCAAGTGTGAAGAGGCACCCATCTAGGTAGCTGAAGGATTTAATTCAAATTAGATAGCTTTTTGAAATCGGATAATTAAACGTAAACCGAACTTCAAAGTTTTTTTGTATAAATATTTGCAAGTCATCATCATTTACACACAGTCATTATCCAAGACTCAGGACGGGAACCACTTCAGATTTCAGCGGGCCTGTCACTGGCTCAAATGTTTTAAATTATGTACTCCCCGTGTCAGTGGTCGCAAATGTTCATTTCATCGTATTGCGCTGTGGTTGCGTATTTCAACTATATTATTAGAAAATAATTATTTATTCACGTGGGTAGAGAAAAAAAATTTTCGAAAACACCCCCACACACTATCTATCTATCTATCTATCTATCTATCTACCTACCTACCTGCCTACCTACCTACCTACCTACCTACCTATCTATCTATCTATCTACCTACCTACCTGTCTGTCTGTCTGTCTGTCTGTCTGTCTGTCCATCCATCCATCCATCCATCCATCCACACACACATTTTCCGGAATCCGTACTTACTCTGTGTCGTCGTCGCATTAAATAATTCAGTGGCAGACTGAAAGGGGGCGTACGCCCCCACCCTTGGATGCCAAAGTATAGATGTTTGTACAGTAAAAATCAATTGAAAAGCCTAGAAGTTAGCAAAAATGTTTAAAACATAAATAGTTTTAATAAAAAATTGGAAAATTAATAAAAATGAATTACCCAAAACTTTGCGCCTCGCTACTCGTAGCCAAAACAATTACATTATACATGTATATACTCTTCCTTCCCTTTTGTCCATTATATCCGTAAAAAAAATTTCGTTTTCTTTTCCTCAGTTTCTATGAATATTAAAATTTATTTGCAAACTTGGCAAATTTTGCATTGTACAAAATGTAAGTTATATCTTACCAATTATTTACACATTACATGTATGTAGGCGTAGGTACCCGGGGCGGCCTGGGGGTGTCCCCTCTCCACACTTTCTCAATCAAAATGATTTATTAGCGGATTGCTATGCGTATTTTTGCGTCTGGATGCAGGGAAAAGGGATTCCAAAGGAGTAGGACCATGATGGGTGAAAAATGGCCCTGTGTCAGAATCAAATGATTTTACTTCTAAAATGCAGAGTGCTCAACCACATTTTGAAACTTGATGTACATTTTTAAGGAAAAAAAAAACTGGTTTTTTATACCATCATTTTGGGGCTAAAACATGAAAAATTTGACAAAAATTACATATTTCTGGAAATTATTTTTAAAAATTATCTGTTCGTACATTCAATCAAGTGACACATATGTTTTTATCTAAGTTCATTCCATAGCTCAAAAAAATTCAAAGTTCCAAAAAAATGGTTTTACAAGGTTATTTTGGGGTAAAAACAGTGAAAAATGATTGAAAATCACAGATTTTGGGGAATTATTTATTAAAATTATCTGTTCGGATATATACATTCAATCAAGTGACACATTTGTATTTATCTAAGTTCATTACATATCTCAAAAAAAATAAAAGTTAAAAAAAAACTGGTTTTAAAGGGTATTTTGGGGTAAAAACAGTGAAAAATGATTGAAAATCACAGATTTTTGGGAATTATTCATTAAACTTGTTATCTGTTCGGATATACATTCAATCAAGTAACACATTTGTATTTATCTAAGTTCATTACATATCTCAAAAAAAAAAAATAAAAAAAAAACTGGTTTTAAAGGTTATTTTGGGGTAAAAACAGTGAAAAATGATTTTTGGGAATTATTTATTAAAATTATCTGTTTTGATATATGTCCCATCAAATGACACATATGGCTATATGTAGTGTCATTTAATATCTCAAAAAAAATAAAAGTTCCAAAAAATGGTTTTACAAGGTTATTTGGGGGTAAAAACTGTGAAAAATGATTGAAAATCACAGATTTTTTGGAGTTATTTATTAAAATTATCTGTTTTGATATATGTCCCATCAAATTACACATATGGCTATATGTAGGGTCATTTAATATCTCAAAAAAAATAAAAGTTCCAAAAAATAGTTTTACAAGGTTATTTTGGGGTAAAAACTGTGTAAAATGATTGAAAATCACAGATTTGGGTGATTTTTTTTAAACATTGTATATTGTGATATTTGTGCAGTCAAAAAGCCCATAATTATGTCTTTACGTGTGGTCATCTCATATTACAAACAATTGGAAAGTTCCGATAAATGGTTATTTGGGTGTAGAATGAAAATCACAGATTTCTGATTTATTTATTTGTCTGATGAAATTGATTCTAGTCTCAAATGTTGGTTATTCTCTGTCATGTTCTAATGACACATTCGAAAAATTAATTCTTATGTATAGTGAATTATTCGGTTGAAGAAAAAAACACACAGGTATACAGAAACCACATATTTATGGAAATGATATATGAAAGTCATCTCTTGTAAATTATTTTCGTATTAGATATTAGAAGAATATTTTTTAAATTCTTAAACATGGATAGCCAGGGCGATTTTTAATGGAAAATATTCTTGGATGAATGAAATTAATAAGCTTGTGTAATGTATGAACAGAGAAATAATACATGTGTATTGTCATTTAAATAGCAATGACTTGTAATCCAACACCAGAATGGCTACCACAAACACTTTCCATCTCTGTGAGTTAGCATGGGTTTGGCACCGAGGTTTTATATATCTCTTCATATCCTCCCTTTAACGCCCCATAAGCGAGGAAGGAAAAAATGCCGCATAAAGTTGATAAAATATGTGTAAAACCTTTCATTTTTCTATAAAAAGTCGAAAAATTAAAGATAAATTTCCGAAAACACTGGCCTCTCGCATCGCTCGGCGACTTTATTTAAGATTTACACCACTTCAACTTAAATTCATCACTCTACTGTAGATGAGATATGCATTGCATAAACAGTTTTAATTTGAGTTTAAATTTTAATTCTTAAAGTATAAACAAGTTTAATTAATGTCACAAACCTAACCCCTTTTAAACATTTTGATTTGCTTCCTACACAACAGCATAAAGAACGCACAATTTTCACGCTCATGGCGTCTTGTCCCCCCCCCCCCCAGAGTTACGCCCCCTCTTTGAAAATTCCTAGATGCGCCACTGTAATCCATTTAATATTTTGAACGGTCGTGCCCCCCACTTTTCTGGACCCAGCTACGCCACTGATATATACGTGTATATATATATATATATATATATATATATATTATATATAATATATATATATATATATATATATATATTTATAATATATACATGTATATATATATATATATATATTAATATAAATGATTGCATAATTTTCATGTGATATATATTACACTTATGAAAGGCAAACGCTCACTGGTAAACCTCACAAGTCACATAAATGTTAAAAGCTTTTAAAAAACTTATTCAAAACCTATAAATATCTTAATACTGATCGATGTAACCCTGATTTGAACGTTCAATGTAACTTTTAACAGATGAAATTGATTAGTGCAGTGTCATTATCTAAGCACATCGGTATCAACTCACAAATGGGATGTGATCTACACGGCTGAAAGTGTTCCTTCTCGTGTTTTTTAGAAATGTAACATCGCACTTTTGTTCTTCATTTTACGCTCGGGTTTGGAAAAGTGAAAACATTTACGCACGGTAAATACGTAAAACGTGCCAAACCATCCCCGTGCATTTTCTTATGTAATGATGTGTGCGATTGCATTCAGATATATCCGGAAAATCGAAGAGATAATGTAATATTGGTCAGCATTACATTTACGTAAGTCCTGTTCATACAAACACTTGTAACTCATTTTTACCAACTTTGACGAATGTGTCTTCTCTTTTCCCTGGGCATGAATAATTCTTTACCGAAATTCAGGTTGTTTTACCTACTATTTTTTTAACTACTGTTTACGTACGCCATACATAGTCTGCTTTACTTGTCACGATAAATGTTTGCAAGTGTGATAAAGCAATGTTCAATTGCCATGATGCAGGGGAGGGGGGTCAAAGTGATCTCAATCCTTGTGAATTTGCCGATTGTTTCTATGTCTCATCAAGCCTCGTCATGGATACAATCAACAGGGGAACTCGAGAGTTTGAGATTTCTTTGTCTCACCCACCGAACAATTATCGTGATAGGAGTCCTATTATAAGCAAATCGGAATATATTTAAAGATTATTTAATCAAAATCAGGCTTTAAATTAAATGGTGTTTGCTTTGTAACAAACCTATTGGTTTTAGTGTTGATTTACATTCCACCAAATATTTTTCACTCATATGAAAACCCCAGCGGGGATCGCCCACTACTCCCAAAGTCCACCAGTCTGAAGGTTTTCAGTCCGAAAGTCACCCGGTCTCATCCGTAAAACATGTGACTGTCACATCGTATACTGAGAACTTAACGAAGGTAATAAATAAACTTGCATGGAGAGATAAAATAAATAAACTGTTCATTTTACAACAAATAACAAGGTTTTACACCTTATATCAGTGTCTTTAGTTGGCACTGATGTTTGCGCAGAGGGATCCTTACTGTGGGAGAAATCGCAGTACCCGGTGAAAAACCAACATGTCCGAGCCGGCGGTGAACATACCGTCTCACATACTACCCCGTGTTCAGTTCAGGGATCGAAGTCGGGTCGCATTGGTCAGAAGCTATCCACTGAACCACTCAGATGATTAACGATGGCTCATATAAAGAATCCGGCTTTGAAACCATGCATGCAGCATTCGTTAAATTTGTAACATATATATATATATATATATATATATATATATATATATATATATATATATATATATATATATATATAATGCATATTGAAATTCGTTTTTCAAAAAAATATATTAACAGAGAATGACAAGTCAACAAGATATCTCGAGTATACAATATTTTTTTTATTGATTGTGGACGTTTTACAAGGAACAATATCAATTGAAAATTTTCCTCGGTGAAACAGGAAAAGAAACGGAAAAATGTATTTTTCGCAGCTTCTTCAACCTACATTCTTTTCATACAGTTCAGGACAACGAGTGCATTTGCATTGTTTTGCGCAAATTTCAAAATCAAGACGGATGTATAAATTTTACTAAAGTGGATAACGAGTATGTTTTCATTGTTTTATGCTAATTTTAGAATAATTACGTAGTACAGAAGGCGTACACATGACGTCATTCCCAGGGGGTTTATATACTTCGAAACTATAGGTCCAGATAAGATTATTAGACTGTCATGATGAAAATTTTAAATTTACCTGATGGGTGTAAAATGCAAAATTTACAACATGACAAGACACATCATTTTGGTTAAAACCACATGAAAACGTCTTAAATATTCTATATAAAGAGTTTGCAGCAGATTCAAGTTTTATATGCCCCATATCACATTTAGAATCCATAGGGGTCTCACAAAAAAAGTCTTTGCACAAATTGTGTGGAAGTTGACTTTGAGCAAGCGAACTGACTCATTGTGAGTATATGTACACGATGAGAACCCTAGTCATTCAGAGAGAGAGAGAGAGAGAGAGAGAGAGAGAGTTTATTGATGGATATTGAACCCCGAACTTCTAGCTGTTGACGACACAGCGCCCTCTAGTATGTGAGCTAAACTGGACGGTTTGTATAAATGTATTCGACTTCCCGATGTTATGTTAAACAGTTTTGTAAAATCAGTGCTTATCAGTACAGCAATTCTCATTTTATAACTCTCAATACTAATATTGTACTATATACATGTAAATATATAATGGTTTCAAAAAGTGAACACATGTATTGGTGGGGACAACCGGACATTTGTGCATGTCAGTTTGTTTTCTGAAATCATATTAAACATTTGATCAGACATCTTGTAGTAGTTTGACATAAGTGCAATATTACACAATAATTATGTCAGTAATATCCGATTTTTGTTACACGAGCACATGGAACGAAATAGGCCTACATATTTCCTTCCCCAATCACGAATAAAAGGAAAATACTTCAATCATTTTGTTTCGATCTTGTGGTCTGTTGTTCCTCGAATGCGTCATCTTCTAATACTGAGTAATTTTTGGATTTTCAGGGCAGCGCAAGTCGGGTTTGTTCAGTGATTTTGTCAACATAGTATGGAAGGTACGTATATGAGTCTAATAATACAATTTCTGTCTTTCTTTTAGATGTGTAATGTTTGTATATTTTCATCTGTATTCCAAAGAATGATATGAATTTCGATTTCTTTTTATCCCATTCGGTAGTGTACACAGGGCCAGAAATAATCAAATTTACTCAATGCTAAGCGCAACTTTTGTTTTTTATTTTGACAATTTAGTAGTTTGCAAAACGTTTGGAGTTGACTTAATAGGAAACACTTGATTACATGCATAAAAATAAATCACACTTACCATTTTCCTGCAAAGATGAAAAAAAAATAATTTGAGTACAGTAGTACTAAAATTTAAGTATGTAAGTAAACAATTATATTTTAACATTTTTTCAATCTACCTGATTAAAAAGATCTATCATCGCTCCGCTTTTTGTGTGTTTTCCTTAAAATAATGAAAAGTTAGTTGAGCTTGAGTACTGAGTTTTGGTGACTCCGGGTCCAGATCGAGTAGTATTTTCAATTTCCATAAAGCAAACACAATTACAATAGAGTATTGGGTTAAGTAAGTATTTGTTAATACACACGAAGCTATAATGGTTACGCCCTTGTGTGTTTCACGCGTCGTTTGTTTTTATGGTGTTCATTATCCCACTGTTTAATTCGACCTCAAAATTAAAAAAAAAATCTTTGAATTAAAGTAAGTTCGTATTACAGTTCGTTCAGTACTACAAATAAATCAAGGAGATAAACTTTGTGACGTCATTTCTTATTCAACCAGTCAATAGTTTTAATGAAAAATGTACCGTTATATCTACAGAAATCCCTGCCGACCTTCATTGTTCTTTGTACACATAAGTGTGTTTTATGGAATTCAAGGACGCTTACAACAGACAAAAAGACGTTTAATATACTTTCATGTTGTAAATTTTGAATTTACTGGATGAATGTAATACAAAATTGACACCCACCCAGTAAATGTAAAATTTAAAATTTACAACATAAGAGTACCCCCCCCCCCTTCATCCTGTAATCGAAAGAAGTATACATGGTACATTTGTATCATAATGTATACTCTATTTTAGAGCGTTTTTTTTTTCTTTTCTTAATTCTCTTGGCCTCCTAGATCTAAATGACAAATGGTTACCCATTCCAATTTTCGCTATTTTTAGGATACCCAGGACTGGAAAAATTGTTGCACATTTTAATGTGAAGAAATATCAATTAAAAGAAAAAATAAAATATTTTTCGAAATACGATCCATTTCAGAATCTGATATTGCCGGAAATCTTTAGAAATCGGCATAATATATATTCATTATACAGTAAATATTATTTAAAGTTCAGTAAAGAGTTAGAAGGTCATTTGGCAACCGGGTCAAAGTTCTTATTTAGCATAGGATCTTACTGCGAATCTTGAAGTTAAATTTTAAAGAAGCGAAGCTTTTTTTTTATTCTCCAAGCCATCGGTACAAAAAACCTCGCCGTCTGGTATCAAAATTTGCTTGACATCTTGATTCTGTTGATAACGCAAGCATTTTACGCGGTCCACATCGCTGAGCTGCCGTAGCCGAGAGATGCAGTATATCTTTATTGCGACCTCCTTCGACTACTATTTGAAGAATGTCCCAAATATCAAACAGATGTCTCGAAAGTATATAAAAATTTACGGCGAAGACTGCCGCGTATCAAGTGCATTCTGTGTGTGTTGGGTCAGGCATTACTATTGACATCAGTTTCCGAGAGCTTTTAGACATCGCATTCTGTTCCCTACCTTAATTTACCGTCAAACGGTGCAGTGAATCATACATTTATTCAATTTGTCTTGGATATCAATCGATTTTTTTCTTCAGTTTTGTGATTTTTTAAAATACATATTTTCATAAATGCAGTGCGGATTTCCTGTGCCATTATACTGTGACGAATCAAAACAACGCTGGTATGAGCTGAACGTATTTATAACATTTAGGGATACATGATACGTACATTTCATCTAGTGTATTCAATTTTATATGTATACTTGCAAACACTAATGGATGTAATTTTAGCTGAATTATAAATAATGTGTAAGTTGATGTGTGATATAAAATGCACCAGGCAGTTTGACAAGAGGGAATTCAAATAATATAACAACATTACATCAACCATGCGCGAACAAATCCATATTGAATAAATGTTAATTGTTCTTTAAGAATTTGCAAAAAAAAAAAAAAAAAAAAAAAAAAAAAAAAATCAGTCGATCACGGAATATTGATTGTGCAACGAATGAATTATTGAGTGTTTAGACAACTTTGCATCGCTTGGAAATTAAAGCTTTCAAATTCTGACGTTAATATCGTTGATATTACCATGATTACTGGACTAATTATCTGAATGAGAAGATAATATTTGCGGGGGAGAGGAATGACGCCGACAGTTATTTTATTAATCTTCTCTTGCATGGACGCCTTCCATTATTTTGGAATCTATATACTAATTAGCAATGTCAGTTAAACTCCTGTAGATGACGGATAGCTTTTATGAAGGTTTGTAATTAATTCAATTTAGTTTTACCATTATATATTTTCCGCGTTAAATTGTTTATATCTTGGTTGTACGTCCTCCTTCTTGGACGCCAACGGCTCTATACTTATGTCGAGCGCTTGGAGACGGAACGATCACTACCTTTTTAATTTTAGACATGACCCGGCACCAAGAATCGATCTCGAGATCTACCACCCGCGAATCTACAAATTAGATCACCCCGCACGGTCAATGGTTTTTTGTATTGCTACCTATGAATGATGGATATAGTAACCGGAAGTTACTGTACGCGATGGGCAGGTGTATAGATATACCATGATAAATTGACACGTGTTTACAAACACGGCGAGTCTAAATTATAATTAAACAGTCACAACAGGGAGGGCATACTAGTTATGGACACACGAAAATAGAACTACAGAAATGCATGGAATTACAGCAAGACAAAATGTTTTAGTTATTTTTTGAAAATAGTAAGATTTTGATTTTTGATAGGATGTTGGTGTGTCACATTTTCCTGTTGACCTATATAGTGTTGTTTTGTGTTGTTGTTGTTGTTGTTGTTGTTGTTGTAATACGTATTTGACCCTATATACAAATGTTGGGACAAGCAGTCGGCTGTATAGATGTGAAAGTCACAAGATTTTGGGATGAGAACTAAATCCTAGACCCGTATCACGATATGCGTAGGACAGGGGAAGGAGAGAAAAATCCCTTTAGACTAGTCCTATAGCACACGTGTTATTAACTTTTGACCTCTGAACCATAGTTGATGACGTCCTAGTGTACATGAAAATTTTCAAATTTTTCTTAAGCTTTCAAATATTTAATACTCAACAATGCACTTTTAAAGGGTTTTTGGTTGATGTTAACTTTAGACAGAATATGTATAGTACAGTTCATATAAACTGGCGGGGAGGAGTCTCTTGAACCCCTTCTTGACCTGTACAAATTTAAATATTATGTAATACAGCTAACACTGACAAGAGTTATCGTTCCTATTTTTTACCGTAGAATTTCATAAACTTTCAATTTTTAAAGTAACAGTGTATACGAGCTAAGGCGTTTGGGGGATGTCGGAAAAAGAATATACTTAAGTCCAAGTCACCTAACCTGAGAGTGGAGTTTCGTGAACCTTTTCTTGACCTGGAAGAGTTTAATTTTTTAAAGTGATGTAGCATAATCATTAAAATCACTGGCAAGAGTTATCGTTCCTACCTGTTTCCACTCCTATGGGTATCCATTGTGGAATAAAACCTATCATCACGAAGCCTATCATAACGGAAATCTGAGTTGATTCACCCGTATGATAATCAAAATGTTACTCCGCTCCGTCCTATTTTGTTAAGCCGTTAAGGAGTTGCAATTTGAACACTCGCTTGAATTCAACAGTGACACGAATGAGTCATAACTAGGCAATGACTCTAAAATATATTTTCTTCTTTTTTTCTGAAAATTGAAATGTGTTGTTGCTGCATGCGACCTCGTACGCTTGTTTAAAATTTCTGAAATTAATATGTGAAATAAATAAATGTTACAACCATATAAATATGTATACGAAAGACAAATGTTTTGCCCGACTCACATAATTTGGCGGGCGGAGTAATCTTTTGATTATCATATGGACGATTCTATTCAGTTTTTGATTAAAGGGGCATTAGCTGTGTTTCTTTTTTTTTAAATGTTTTTTTTCCTTTTAACTATTTAGCTTGATATACAATAACAAAAAAGATATATATATATATATATATATATATATATATATATATATATATATATATATATATATATATATATATATATATATATATACATAGGCATAAAAATTCTCAAATTTCTATATATTTCGTGAAAATTGCATGAGAAACCCAGGTTTGGTACTTGATTAATTCAACCTTACTATTTGTATATGAATACCACACTGGACCTGACCTTATTTCCACAAAATATAATATACTTTTAGGAATATTAAGATTGTTTATGCCCGTGTATAACTCTGATTTGTAATCGAGTACAAAGCAGTTAAAGTAGGAAAAAAATCGAATATCTTTTTTTTTTTTTTTCTTTTTTGTTGAATACAGCTAATACCTAATTCCCCTAGCTACCGGTGTGTATTTTGACAAGTAGGAACGATTACTCTTGCCTGTGTAATTATGCAGTACCTAAAATTTTAATTCTTCGATGTCGGGGAATGCACACGTGAGTTCCCGCTTCCGGGCAGTACGGATTTGACTGTAGTAACTTTTCGTATATCCTGTCCATGAACACATTTGCATCATAACAAATACTGATAATTGTAAAGTTAGTAGTTTTACATCTGTATGATACACATGATTCTGACCTGATCAGATTACGTGAATTTGATAATTTCCGTATGAATAGAAAAAGTAAAAAGTCAAAAATATAGTTCTTCTTGATGTATGAATACAAAGTGAAAACCATTCAAAATTTGATGGTAGGATATCATTTCTGTTTCAGGAGTTGATGTAAATGCTTCTGTAATTTCAGGAGTTGATGTAAATGTTTCTATATTATAGGAGTTGATGTAAAGGCTTCGAAATGTTTATGTATTTTCCGGATTTTATGTAAACGCTTCTGTACCTCAGGAGTTGATGTAAACGTTTCTTTATTTTCAGGAGTTGACGTAATTGTTTCTATATTTCAGGAGTTGATATAAACGTTTGTGATTACAGAAGTTGATGTAAACGCTTTTGTACTTCAGGAGTTGATGTTAACGTTTCTGTGTTTTCAGGAGTTGTTGTAGTTGTTCTATTATTGTTTAATGTGCCACTCAAGAATCGTTCACTCATATGGAGATGTCACCAAATGTCGGTGAAGTCTTCATGTTTTTGCCTTTACTCTGCACATACGGCCACTGAGTAATGACTGTTCTTTAACGTGCCGACACCTACTGTGAGTCTGTGACACAAAACCTCGGTTTTTACTGTCTCATCCGAAGGGCAGGAAAAGCCAGCCGCTTCTGATTGCGAATCAAACACTCTACCGTGGAGCCACGACGGCTCTCAGGAGGGGATGTAAATGTTTCTATGTTTTCAGGAGTTGATGTCAATGTTTCTGTATATCAGGAGTTGATGTCAACGTTTCTATGTTTTCGGGAGTTGATGTCAACGTTTCTGTGTTTACGGGAGTTGATGTCAACGTTTCTGTGTTTACAGGAGTTGATGTCAATGTTTCTGTGTTTACGGGAGATGATGTCAACGTTTCTGTGTTTTCAGGAGCTAAAGTAAACGCTTCTGTATTTCAGGAGTTGATATCAACGTTTCTGTGTTTTGGTAGTTGAGGTAAACATTTCTGTATTTCAGGAGTTAAGGTAAACGTTTCTGTATTTTCAAAAGTTGATGTAAACGTTTCTATTAGTATATTTCAGGAGTTAATGTAAATGTTTCTGTATTTTTAGGTGTTGACGTTAACGCTTTCGTATTTTTAAGAGTTGATGTCAACGCTTCTGTATATCAGGAGTTGATGTAAGCGCTTCTGTATTTTGGGAGTTTTTGTAAACGTTTCTGTATTATTATTTTTTTTGAGTTGATGTTTCTGAAGTTGATATAAATGTTTCTGTAGTTATTTCAGGAGTAGATGTAAACGTTTTTGTATTTCAGCAGATGATGGGATTGTTTCTATATTTTCAGGAATTCATGTAAACGTTTCTGTATGTTCAGGAGTTGATGTAAGCGCTTTTGTATTTTCAGGAGATGATTTAAATGTTTCTGTATTATCAGGAATTAATATAAATGTTTCTTTACTTTCAGATGTTTGTCGGAGTTCTGTCTCGCCAGCCCTCTCCGATTCTTCATCATTGTTTTCTGACAGCGGAGAACCACCCAATAAAAGAATCTGTTTAAATATACCAAAAACTAAACGTAAGTAGTTATCATCGTCACCATTCTCGTTATTTTCGTCGTCCTTGTCGCAACACCACTAGCCTGTATATTGACTTCATTGACATGGATAATTTGACAAAACTCGGAGCCCAAACTCATTTGTCATCTTGTAAATTTTGAATTTACTGGGTGGATGTAAGTACCCAGTTAATTCAAAATTTACAACATGACACAATACTCAAGCTTAAATAACTTTTCACGAAACACGCAAAATGTAATCTGTAACTGGACATGTTTATATGGTGACGTCATACAGTTGTAAATAATAATCAAAATTATTGCTCAGTTGAAGAAAACTTTAAATTTTGAGTACCGTACTCAACGTATTTATTCATTGTTTTTTTTTTACAGGAGAATCGTAAGCTTGAGGCAAAAATTTATATGTGAATGATGAAAAATAATATGTTTCCTAATCACTCAAACCCAAACGTTTTACAAACTATTATATAGTCCAAATAATAAGATAAAAGTTGAGCTTAAGTATTTAGTAAATTTGGTGACTTCGGGCCCAGATTTCTAGATGAAACAACCAATTTAATATTGGTCTTGGCAATTGGTCACTATGGCGTTCATACAGCAAGCGTGTTTGATTTTTTTTGTCCCCTCTCAAAGACCTGTTCTGATTTTAAACTGGTAAAATGATACTATTAAAAGTGTGTTTAAGCAGAGCACTAGTGGTTTGATAAAGGTTAATAACACTATGACGCCCTTTAAGACAGATAAAACAGTGAATACGGAAACTCGTCTTTCTAAATGCATCTAATGTTGCAGTGCGGGGATCAATCAGATTCTTTGTACATTGATGTTAAATAATCAACCCCTGAAAAACAATGGACTCTTCAGAAATCAATGACCTAGACCAGTTTAAATGTGTTTCTAGGGGTGTTAAATAACGTCATTAAATAATCAACCCCTAAAACAATGGACCCTTCAGCAAATCAATGACTTAGACCAGTCCAAATGTGTTTCGAGGGGAAGTTATGTCATTATCCTGAATTAGTATCTCAGGATCTCACGTGTATCGTAACAAATAACCTACACAGTCATGTTAACTATAATCCATAGGGAAACAATGTCAACCTGTAGTATCCATTTCCAGTTCGGCGCTCCACAAGGAAGATATAAAAATAAGGTCTCTTTTCCTGTGGCCTTATTGTGTTATTCTTTGTATGACGTATTTAGTAGAGTACGTTAAAGCTTGAAAGTTAAATATGATGTTATAACTTAATCTGGTTACTAAATATAGATTCAAGATATTATTAACAATACCAAAGTTATAGTTCTACAAATGGGGCCAAAACAAATGCACAAGACGATCATTTCTGCCAATATGACTTCATCAGTTGAGCTCAAATTTACAATAAATGTATATTTCCGATGCAAAAATAAGTTATCCTACAAGGCCAAGTAATTAATCTGAATGTGTTGCTAAATCCGTGTATGCATTTCTTTCAAGAAACGCGACTTTTATTATAATTTACAATTTGGAACTTCCTATAATAATTCGGCCTTAGGCCTTAATTATTTCCTTTGTTATGAAATGTCTCAGGTAGTTGACAAGGAAGTTATGAAAAAATATCGATAACCTCGTCTTGTGGATACAACATGGATGTAAGATGTAACCACAATGATACACAAGTCATGTGATTTTATTTGTGTTTATTTATAAATCAATTAATTTCATTTATGCAGACCAGTGTTTTATAAATAAAAGTCTAGGGACTCCATAATTAAACAATTTCCCTATTCTTCATTGTTAAAAAAAATTGGGAGTAGTATTTTACCTGGCAATATGGAAATACATGTCTTCTATCAGGTCCGCTATTAAACAACAAATAAAATGACATTTTCAAATAAGAACGACCCCTTACTTAACTTGTAACTACATTGTGTGACCCTGGCTTTAATGGAGACGAATTATAACAGTAATACATGTCTACACATTCATAATTCCTTTCCTGATTATGTTTCATGTATGTTCATACAACAACAGGTTGAGTTTTGATGATTTAGATTATATATATATATATATATATATATATATATATATATATATATATATATATATATATATATATATATATATATATATATAGTGGATAGATGGATACATATTGAGAAATAAATACAAACATGCAAGCTGAAATACATACATGTACATACATACATACAACAGAGAGAGAGAGAGAGAGAGAGAGAGAGAGAGAGAGAGAGAGAGAGAGAGAGAGCACAGGAAGCTATGGGATTTATTGGATTGCCAGTGTTATCTCAAATCTATTTCACAACAAATGCGATATAAGAATGTACTGGTATTGACATGTCACTGAACCCGTATAATTCAATGCGGAGTGACAACGTCAGAATGTTAATACCAGGAAATACCGGCGGGAAATTTGTTATCTTAGTTCACAAAATACCCGTTTGCAGAGCTAAAATGAACAAAAAGGTAGTTGACTTCCTCTTAGACCATTACTTTTACCAGGAATTTCGGAAGCACACCCGAAAGTACATATCAACTTAAAGTTTATCACACACGCACTCTCGTAGGGCACGGTAATAATACCTAACATACGGCGAGGAGGGAAGCTAGAGGTATCGGATGGTTCAACTTGTTTGGGTAAATTTGGTTCAGTATGACTGAGTGGATTTGGTTTTATTCTTTATATATTTTCCGGCCGTGTGTTTCATAGTTTGTAGATGATTAGGTCAAAATTTAGAGGTGAAATTGATTAATTTATAACTTTTATAATTATTATGATCGTATATGCGCCAACTATTTCTTTAATTACTCTTTTTAATATTTTGACTATTTTGGTATGGGTCAAAGGGTGTCAAAACATACATGTTTTGCTTGTAAAAGGAATGTTTAAAATCGTATCGACCCAAATTTCGTGAATTTTAGGAATATTATGATATATATCATTTATCATATATATTATTATGATATGATTATGATTTTATTAGTTGAAACTTTATTTTACAACGATTAACAAACAAGTTGTGTGTTATATTATATTATATATTACTTATATTAATGTCTTTCGTTTGCCCCGATGTTGACGTGCTGAGGGAGGAAACCGCAGTACCCGAAAAAAAAAAAAACCAAAAAAAAAAAAAAAAAAAAAAAAAACACGTGTTCGACTTGGCGATCACCATACCATCTCACATTTTCTCCTGTCAAGTCTAATGATCGAACCCGGGTCGCCTTGGTGAGAAGCGAGTGCGCTTACGGTGTTAACGTTTTTAGTTTAGATTTATATAAGCGGTTCGCTTGAGTTTCAAAGCCCTTGGTTTTTTTATCTGTATTGTATTGCATATGTTGTATGAAACATGTAACTCCTTATTGAATAAATATGTTTAAACGAACACTACACTTATAATGTGGTGGCCAGTTCATTATGATGGAAGAGGAAAGGGGACATAATGCTACACTACACGTGTAACGGCCATTGGCCTTCAGTGGGTCTTCTTTTGAAATGTGAAGATATGGTTGACAACTCGCGAGTTTATTTGTTTTACGCCATACGCAACAATTTTTCAGTCATATGATGGCGTCCAGTTTTTTATTGGTGGAGGAGAAAACCCGGTTACCCGGGTAAAGACCACCGACCTTCCGCAAGAAAACTGGCAAACATTCCCACTTAATTCGAAATGACCCTTGCGGGATTCGAACCAGAGGTGAGAGGCCATGTGATTTAAAGCGCAATGCTCTAACCACTAGGCCACGGAGGCCCCTCTTCATCGGAACAAATATAGAAGTTAGGGTTGCAACCCTCCCCCTTTGAAAAATTCAAAACGGCCCCAGACCGCTTGCCTCTGAAGGCACGCATCTTTGGCGTTTGCATTTCGTAATGATAGAAATTCCAAAAAACCCTTTAAAAAATCCTGGATCCGCCCCTGATTTAAATAATAATTGTTAAAGTATAACACCTTTACACAGACAAGTAATTAGTCCCCCTTTAACCATAGGTGCGAGTATCTAATGAGAAATTTAAACGTTTATCCCATAAAGCTTGTCATAACCAAAACAACGTAAGCAGAATCACCCGTATGATAATCAAAAGGTTACACCGCACCGTCAAGTAAATTAAATGTGAATCTGACATTAGCTAGTGCCCACATGGGTCAATTTCAAGTATCGACTAGAGACAAAATTACCACTAAAACTAAAAAATCAATACAACTACATGTAATAATAATAATAATAATAATGATGATAATAATGATAAAAAAAACATGTAATTCGCAATTTCTCTGCTTGGTTGATATGTGCAATATAAGAAGTACTCACCCGCCGTCTAATGACCCTAAACCTATGTATGATAGTTGAGAATATTTTGATATTATTATTATTATTATTATTATATATATATATATATATATATATATATATATATATATATATATATATATATATATATATATATATATATATATATATATATATATCCGAGGAGTCTGCACCTTTGATGTCAGTCAAACATTAGATTCCGTATACTTGTATGGTTTACTTCGTCCAATAAGGCTTATCTATGATATTCGTTTTTTATCTTTCTATAATGATTCCGTACAATTTTCATCATTTCTGCATTTACATGGGAATTACCAAAATAAGAAGATAATCGAAAAATATTAATGATAAATTCTTAGGTCACGGCCAATGGCGAATTTGGTAGATTTGGTGTATATTTCAAATACTAGATTTATCACTGAAATGCACATTACATAAAATTATTCCATTAAAATAGAGCATTCTTTTTCCATTAATTGTCATAACACCTCTGGTGAAATAAATGTTTAAAATTAATGACGTGTTATTTTAAGTTATGCATCACATTTTAATATGCATAGCTGTTTGCTTTTATTTTCGGTGTTGAATTCCTGTTTCCATTATCTTTTTAGAACACCAGTTCGGCAGTAGAGACGTGAGATGTGACTACATGTCGTACAATTAGTCGGTAGAACATAAAAAATATACAAACAACTAGGTCAAACGATTATACGAATCGTTATTATTGACTTTTACATACAATGGTACATGACACCAGTTATATAAAATCAATTATTTTAATTATCGTGAATTGAAGTATAAATTTTACATGTGAAACTCTCAAAATATATTTGATAGTCGTCATTTTACAGTTACTTAACCGTTTAGCAGCTGTAAGGACTGACGTTGCACTGTCACCGAATCAAAGTCATTAAAATGTTTGAATTGACGCCATGTTTCTTTTTTTTGTTTTACAGCCATGGATACAAATATAACGTTGTGGCAGTTTCTCCTGGAACTCCTTGTTGGAAATCAGCACTCGCATATCATACAATGGACGAATACGGAGGGAGAGTTCAAATTAATAAATGCGGAGGAAGTGGCCAAATTATGGGGTATGCGAAAAAACAAACATAATATGAACTATGACAAGTTGAGTCGAGCCTTAAGATATTACTATGATAAAAACATAATCAAAAAGGTGATGGGACAAAAATTTGTGTATAAATTTGTTTCCTTTCCGGAAATTGTGAAAACGACCAAGAAAATTCCTTTTAAGGAGTATGGACAACATATTTTCCCGCATTTTGCCTCATATAATGCGGCACATATTCAATCGTCTGCTTCGAAAGCTACTGTGATGTCAAATCATCCAGTGATGTTGACAGATGTCAAAGTGAAGAAGGAAGTGACAGCTTCAGACAGTAGTTCATCTAGTCCCCAAAATTTAACTTCATCAGCCGAATTCCGTAGCAAATCGGACCATATGAACTTGAAAAAGGAGTCATTGTTGTCCTGTTCATTGCCTAGCTCATGTAGTGTGTATTCGTCATCGTCATCTTCGTCGTCCTCGTCATCGAATACTTCTAACAAACCAAAACCTGTACCATTAAGTATTTCACTTCCGGGTACTAACAGTGGATCCATTCTTTCTAGTGCTATTTCAGGACTACCCATCCCAAGTCCGAAATCAGTTCCTTCTTCCGCATATCAAACTCCCATTATGCTTGCCAGTCCCGTCATCGGACCAAGAACGCCATTTTTACATTTTTGGAGCTCACTAAGTCCAATTACGTCGATGTCTCCACGTGTTTCCTCCGCTTTCCAGTTCCCATCTTTTGCTAATAATCATATGACTTTGTCGCCAATGGCGATTCCAAGTTTCTCAAATGTGGAGTCACTAGCAACGCCGGCATTGACGTCACCTACACGTTCAGTGTCCTGCGTTTTATGACCACCCAGAAAATCATGTGCCGTTGACTTTAAGTAGCCAGTGTCACGTGATTTGGTGCTATTGGGACCAAGTTTTGTTGACTGTTTTATGTATTGACCTCCACGGTGATAAAAATGTTTTGTTGTATACACATCTTATTGTGATATTGATTATTATTATTATTGTTATAGTGCCTATTAGTTGAATTTCCAATTTATATTTGTAGTACTACAACCTTTGCGCGTAAATCCGGTCAGTCGATAGGATATTTTCTGTTTCATGTACTTCCGTGTCTGATTTTATCGCATACGACACTGTACTTAAATAAAGTCCTTGCATTGTTTTAATATTATACCAAACGAATGGTGTTGAACAAGAGCTGTTTTGATTTGGACGCTTTGTGAGTTCCTTATTTTATCAGCGCGGGTTCGTGTCCAGCTGAAACCTCAGCTGATTTTGTGAGAAAATTTGCCAGTTGTGGAAGGCCGTTAATGAAATATGCCGATGTCGTTGTGCTCCGCTAATTCTGTTAGTACCGAAAACAAATTTACACGAAATTAAAATTTGACCCTTACCACAAGCATCTTTGAGCGAGTTCCTTTAATCGTTTGGTCTGCTTCATAAAAACAATCATGGCACACAGTGTTTGTGATATTAAAGTGTATATAGTGTTTTATCAACAAAAGTCCCACTGTATAAAACATGTACCAGTAATATTTTGTTTCTATTATATTTCTTAACGAGCGCTTCAAATGGCGAGGAAAGTGATATTTTGTATATAATGTACTTGTACATGGTGAACAATGTCGATAAAATGTTGCTATCTAATGTCGCCATTTTGTGTTGTGCTACATATAAGATGAAATCATCAATAAGCTGACTTGATTTTATTATTATAGCATTATACTTTACACACGCGCGTCTACACACACACACACACACACACACACATATATATATATATATATATATATATATATATATATATATATATACCTACCCACATACATACGCATGTACATGCACCTGCATCAACACATTCACGCATACTACAAATGCATTACATACCCACATGCTATTTAAGATTCTTTAGATCTAGATTCTTGTATTTTTTGCATCTTTCCATTCATTTTTCTGGTGTTGATATTAATGCTATTATTATTTTATTTGTAGATTCTACTGTTTTGTTTCGTTTCTTTTATTTCCATGCTCTTTTCAGTGTATATATATATATATATATATATATATATATATATATATATATATATATATAATATGATATATATGCATGGGGGATGGGGGTCCTCTTATCTATAAAAGCTTAAAGATTTGTGTTTGCGTTATTGTCCTACAATATTTTACCTCCATTCTTTCATTTTGAATCTTTAAAATATACGTCACTATTTTCAATATGAAATCGTCAGTTAGGTTGAAATATTGAATAATATTGAAGTTGTGTTTATGCTGAGACAAACCCAGTATCTAACTGGCATACAACAAAGGAATTTAGGAGTGCTTAATCTCGAGGCAATTCAGCTTTTGAATAGGAGGATTTCCGGGCTTCATGTAACGCAAATCATTTAAAGATATTTATCGGTAACTCCGTTTAGGTCAAAATTTCCCAGAAAACTCGAATTCTGCGCAATATTTTAATTACTTCCCTTCAAACGAATTAATGAATTTTAATCCTTTTCAAAAGACAGAAAATATGTATGGTTCTAAAGTTACATATCTTTTAGGTGAAAAACATATTTTTTTAAAGAATTTTAAGATCAGATTTCTTTTCTTGAACCGGTGATTACAGTTTGTGCTTATTTGAAAGCGTGTTTTTCTTTATGTACATCTGATCTATGGTTTGTGTTGTTTTTATGTGTGAGTTACACACAGCCGGACTCTCCACAAATTTTATGTTTTGAGTCCAAATTTCATAGCTCTTATCACATCTAATGCAATTTGACAGTAAGTTATTGATATTTCGATCACCTTAGCTATATCGATATTTGCATTATGGCAAAAACTTTCTGTATTAAAAATGCGATTACGTATGTACCTTCATGGCTCAGAATTTTTATGATAAGTATGAGGAAAACTGTTTTATCACGTTATTTAAAAAATTTACTGCTTTGAAATATGTATATTGAAGGCTTTGTTTTATATGAAAGTTTAGATAAGACATTATTGTGTGGTAACTGTAAAAATGATAAATGCAATACTTTAAAGTTATGAAAAAAAAATTGATAACAATATATCTTTAGCAAATATAAACGGTTAAGGTAAGACCTGAAATATAGAAATATATATGAAATATATTTAAATTATAAACTAACAACAAAATTTGGCAAGATTATTTCCTTCGTCTAATTGAAAAGAGTTGAAATTTCCCTAAATCAGGATTTTTACTTTTTTAAAAAAAGTCACTTAAAATCGGAGAATATTTCGGCCTATATTAATAAGTGTCAATTTATGATTTTCGATTACACTGCTACATGTCCATCATCACTGGTACCGGTATACTCATGGTAATTGTTTAAATGTTTAAGGTTAACAAAATTTTTTTTATAATTTATAATAATTCATGGCACCATTTCAAGGATCCTGTGTGGTTTACAAGACAGAAATGAAAACATTGCCATGATTTTGCACAACTATTGTTTGAAATGCAAAACACACTTTGTGATATATTTAACTCATTCGTCCCTGGAGACACCTTTGGACTGGACTAAGTCATTGATTTACAGCAGAGTCCATTGTTTTTCAGGAGTTGATGAGTTAACTTGCAGATTATCAAGTTTTTGTCTGTATCATAAATATCTGTGCGTATGTTTGTTAAGTATGATAGCTATGTGTTTATGTCGTTTTTATTATAATCCCTTTCCGTAACTCCTTACCGATTCATATTTCATTACATTATCAGGGTCCGGTGCCATTAACTTGAGTACATGTGTATTCAAGTTCAACTCACTTTATATTATTTTAATATTCATGAAAACGGTAAGAACCATATATTGATTTCATGAAATCATTGAAATACATTCATTTGCTATTCATTTGAAGACAATTTCCAGTCATACACGTCAGAATAAAATCTGGAGCCCCAATGTGGATTTATGGTTTATCTTATAGATGTATGAAACTATGAATCATATGATAAACTTTTTATGAATAAAGAAAATATTACGATATTTTGTCATTAATAATATTAACAGGAAGCTTCAAGATTTTAAAGGGATCCATGTCTTTTTAAAGGATAATCAGTTTGAACCTATCTGATACCGGAAGTTGTCTGTATTCTTAGAATCTAACAATGATACACTTCCGGTATCGGTCTTGCCAGAATCTCGTGTTTCTTACAAAGTGAGAACATTACTTGATATTATTGATTACAACATTACTCTTTCAAAGCGTATCATTCAGGAGGTACTATATATTATGTGTCCTTTTTGAAGTTTATGTACTGGATTAAATATTTTCTATTTTACGAAGTGTTTTGTTTTATATACATGTTTACCTAACATTATATATATATATATATATATATATATATATATATATATATATATATTGGATTATTGTATATGGTCCACTCAAGAATCTTTAAGTTAAACTCATAATGACGTCACCAATGCCGGTGAAGGGCTTCAAAGTTTGGCCTATGCTCGGCTCTTACAGCCATTGAGCAGTGGTCAAATAATTATAAACTACACCGCTAGACTTAAATACGTTTTAATTAACAGGAATCCTGCCACTGCTACCTGCATTGAAGTCAGTTCTATCAAATTACAAGTACTTTTGAGTAAACACAACTTAAATATTCTTGGGAATGAACGACTTTTAAACCACACTAGGAGTATGTTATACTCGTCGTCAGCCATAACAGGTCGATGTTTAATCACATGGCTGTCACATGATCAGACGTAATCATTTCTGCGCATGGATAATTGTTAAAAAATACTTTTAAAAGGAGGATTATGTCTTGTCTTTTAAATAAATGACGATGACATGAATTTAACCAGGATATTAAGGCACTCGCCCAAACTTTTTATTTTGCACCAGTAACTATTTGCCTTTGATCAACTTCTGGTCGCCCAGACACGAAAGTGGTCGCCTCCTATTTCAAACGCTGCTTACACAACTCGTGATAAAGTGGGTCAATTACTTGCACATATGCATTTCAGAGGAATGAGGAATTAATATCGGGTCATGTTGGAATGACAACAATAATAGAGAACGCAGGAAATTTGTGGTAGGGAGTGTGAAAAGGAACTAAAAATCCATACAAAGTACTATCAAACAATTTAATGTGCATCAGGTGAGATATACTGTTAAGTCAAATTCTGTGTTTATCGGATCGGGTGTTAGCCTGGGATCCTGGCCCAATCATACTTCGTCGATCAGTGAGCCAGGCTAAATCAGTATGACCAATAAACGTTCCCTTTCTTTCACTTCCGCTCTCAAACTTCGACAGATGGCCGCCATTACCTATGTAAAATTCCAGTAGGGGTAATTTGAGTGCGAATGTATAGTACAAATCAGATTCATTTTTAATTGTCATGGACATGGATAAATTACTCGGTATACATAAGATACAGCTTCCTTAAATTTAAGTGCTAGGTATCAACCATTTTATTTTAATCAGCCAAATCAAGTGGACACAACTAAAGTGACTCGGAGCTTTTTAATATAGGTTCAGTGTTAAACAAATGTATTTACTTAAAAATGTAAATCAAAATATAACACTTGATCTAACTATCAGATAATTATGTTTCTATAGAAACATGTTTTAGGTGATTCCTTTGATCACAAACAAACATGTCAATATCTCCTAAAGTAAAGGTACGGTCAAAAATGCCACAGAAAGATATACGTTGGCGAAAGGTGCTCTCGCTCTCGCGATCGATGTATGGGTCGCATAAAACGGATAAAACCCACAATTAACGCACGATCAACGCACAAAACGTACAATGAACGCACATATACAGGACGTACAGCGTTCAATTAACGTACATCACCATTTGAGTAACGGACGTGTACCGCATAAAGGTATGAGGAACGGACGAAATGTTCTTCGAAAATCTGAGGAACGCATTTCTACCGGTCACGTGACAGTCAAAACGGGTATAAAAATATGAGATTCTGTTTCCAAGCAACGATATCCAAATGGGCGTCCGACAGATCAAAACGTGCCTGGATCAGGGTAGCTTGATACAGCGACACTTTATAATATGTTGATGAAGCGTTCGGAAGGTCCTTACCCATACAATGCAGGAAGATAAATGAGAATTATTTGACAGACGACCACAGTCCAATGAAAGCGAAGAACCCCTACTATGATATAAACAATCTTAGATACCAAAGTATAAATCTTTAGGATGTCCAGGATATAGATACAAATCTGGTAAAAAAATGGACAAACACGGACCTCTGGAAATCAAGAGGTAGGGTCAGGTGCCATGGAGGAGTAAGCATCCCTGTCGACCGGTCACACCCGCCGTGAGTCAACAGTCAAAGTCAAATGAAATACGTGAAGAATGAATCCTCGATTGGTACAGACTTCTCAACAACCGCCATCGAACAAGTAACTCAACATTTCACTTAGTGAAACAGAGCAATCGCAAACAAGAATATTATACCGACTGTAAAATTTGCGGAACGTTGACATCAAACGCGGTTTTCGATATCCTTGTGTCAATAATTTGTTAATGAGTAGTTTACCTCTGTACTTGAAATGTTCATATGTTGAACATATATCGGATCATTTGTGAAATATAAACTTTATATTCGGGTAATTGTGGAATATTACTACTTAAATGTGGAAAATTCACGATGGGAAAGCCGAAATCGTCGCGTTTGTCGTATTGCTCAGTTGTTAATTTCCCGTCTGTGTCTATACTAAGTAAAATGTCTAAGTATGAAGCGCATGTGCTTAATTCTATTGTATATTTTATTTCTAGTTCGCTGGGATATATCGCATTGAAATATGTATGAACAAAACTTCGTCGATATATCTAAATATCAAATTAAAGGACACCGCTAGCTTTTTCGTCTTTTGATTCAGCAGTTTCTGAATGAAGTTTGCTTCGTATGAATAAAGGAGCAGGTTAGCCAATAAAGGGGCACAATTGGTTCCCATAGGAATGCCGACATTACAACATCAGTTTTGTCCAGTGGACCAACGTTTCACATACGTTATTTATCAGTTCCGATGTGTTCCTTGTCAGTTATCGTACGTTGAGCATCCGTTGCATATCCGGTAGCAGTCCGGTGATGTATTAGAGCCACCGTACAAGAACGGATGCAAACCGGACAAGTACCGAATAAAGAACGCTTGAGTAAAGAACAAAACGCGCACCAGCACATTGCTAGCGTACATCTAACGGACAAATTTGCACGTTGGTGTATGTTCAAAACCTTCCACGCCGCATAAGAAACGGAAAAGAAACGTATGCGAACATGCACGAACGGATTGAAAATTTTGTTATACGTTCGACGTCCGTTAGCGCTACAGTGCAGTATGACATTAGATTCATTAGCTTAATTAACGGATTAAATTCATTTTAAACAAGTAGATATATTAACCTTTTTTAATATGTTATAGTAAAAATGAAGATGCACAAATCACACTGAATGCATAATTATTCGAAACCCATTAGAATACGATAAAGTGAAGCTATAGTAACGGTTTCAATATGAAGAACCCAAAAACGAGATGGGTCAAATACACAAAAGGAGTCAGCGTCCCCTATTAGCATGCCACATCTGTCGCAAATGTTCCATGGTGAAAAGGTCAAGATCGGTGTAAAGGTCATCAGTATCAGATCTGATTGACAAAAGGGAGTCACTGTATATGGTCATATTCCGGAACTTTATCTAACTTTATTGAAAGGGGACTTGATGTTGTTTAACAAGTTCCTCGTAACGACCATATAACTTCCTTAGTGACGATTTCAAGCGTTCAACAACGTATCCCTGTGTGATTCATTTATTGGCGAGAATAAAACGTTCATAAAAGGCAGACTTGCCAACCTTGAAAAAAATAAATTCATGGGGGAGATTTTTCAGTCTCATGGGAGAGATTAAATTTTAGTAAGAATTAATAGGAAGTTTTTTTTCATGGCGGAGATATGCAATTTTCTCGAAGATATTATCCAAATATTACATAGAAAATTGGGAGTCTCCCTATTTATGAGGGAGACTTGGTAAGTATGAAAAGGAGCATGCGCCCTGGCATAAAGTATAAGTGCCATCGGCAGGAGAAAATGGGATATTACTACTACTCAGGGATACAGAAATTGAAATCGTCACGTTTTTCATAAAGGGGTGTGTGAAGTTGATCGTCTTTCCCAGTCAAATCTAGGTAAAAAGCAGATGTACTGCTCTCTGTGGTCTCAGTTGATCTCAAGCTCAATAGGATAAATTCTGTATTACTTATAGACAGGACCTCATCGGTGTACCTGTAAGTAAAACTGAACTGAGATACTAACTGTTTTTTGTTGTTGTTGTTTTGTTTGGTAGAGAGCAGAAATTGTATAAATACCGCTTCATACGAATACAAAAAGATGTCAGTCAGGGGAAGGACACAATTCATAATCATTGGAATGCCGACTATCAGCTGGAAAACATTTCCCGCAAAATACATTATTGTCCCCTAGGAACTCCAGCATTTTGATGACATTGTCTTCAGTGTATTTGTTATTAAATTTTTGTGAGGAAGTTTTCCAGTTAACTTGCGGAAGACAGGTACGTTATCTCTTTCCGAGTATATTGTAACTGGGTTCTCTCTTCCGCCATGAAAAACCAACACGCACCAAAAATTGTTGAGTGTGGCGTTATAAACAACATGTGTATTCAAAATCCAAACAAAATATTTATAACAGCGATGTATAATAAAAATGCGATTAAGCATATACAAAATAAAATAATGCAGAAAAAATACTGTCCATACGCTTTTATTTATTCTTTTTCTCATAATATATGGTTAACTCGAAAAGAAGAAATTTAATCCCATCGCAAACGAATGAGTTTAAAAACGTTCAGAATGAGAAAGAAAGATAATTCTTTTAGGATATAATTAATGCCATTAGAGTTATTCCCCTTGTATGGATATTTTATTGAATTATTAGTCCTCTCTATTCTTTGCAAAATCACGCTCATTAACCCACAGGTACTTGTCTATTTAAGTGTTCCTTGCCCTTGATTTTTTAGTCTATTTTATTTATTCTTTTCATCAAAACATGGTAATTTTGGGATATACTAAGTAATATGGCCAACCAATAGACTGTAGTTACAATCTGTATGTAACTATATAACCATGATAAAATCCACCTGCTTTTAAGCAACAGAGAGTTTTTAATGTATTTATATCTGTTTTGTCATTATCAGTTAGGCATAGGACCTATCGAAAAAAATCAAAGCAGCCTATAATATTCCACTGGAAATTTTCAAGTTTACAAAAACAAAAACAAAACAACAACAAAAAACAACAGCAACAAAAACAAGCAAAAAAAAAAAAAAACAAAAAACAAACAAACAAAAACCCCCCAAAACAACAACAAAAAACATATACACACATTTTGAAATGATCTTAAACTTAAAATTTAATAGAATCATTTCTATTTATATTATGAAAGCATTAATGAAATAAACACCATGTTCGGACAAGAATATATTTTGGCATTCTTTGTCTAGTATATTGCTGGAAGGAAATGTTCATGTTTAAAGAAAAAATAATTAACATAATTTTATTTCAAAGCATCAATAAAAATGATATGAATTGGACCCTCTTGTAGTATGAAATATGATTTTAGTATTATTAAAAGTATTCAAAAAATATTTTTCAACATATATACATCGTGTTCAGATAAGAATATACTTCTTTGTATAATATATTACGCGACTAGAAATTTTCAAGTAAAATATGTCCACAAAATATTTATCTTATTTTTAATTTCAAAACATCGATAGAAAGGATACCGATGAACGGGACTTCCTTGTTGTATTGGAGATAATTTTATTCTATGATTAAAAGACCAAATCTATCGAAGTAATGTTTGATTTTTGCTTTTGAATAGTGTTTTACGCTACACTGAACATTTTTTTATTTCTCAGTGGCGGCCAGTTTTTAATGGTGGAGGAGAGTACCCGGTTATCCGGGGAGACCGCCGGGCTTTCGCAAGTAAACTAGCAAACTTTCTCGTAAAAATCAGTATAAGTTCCAGCGGGGTATATCGTAAGGGTCTACAGCTTTTAAAGCGACTGACAGACAACTTTTTCCTATCTTTTGGGGGTTTGCTTTATTCTTTCTTTCTTTCTTTCTTATTTTATGTTTCTTTATTTGTTCATATACCATTAAATTCATCCGTCTGTTAATTTTTCTGTAAAAAAGTAACTTTTTCATTTATTTGCTCATCTTTCAAAATAGTTTACAGTTTACGGTTTGTGTGTTTATTTCTGCGGAACAGATTCTCCGGAAACTAGTTTGTAGGATTTTCTCTTTTATTATTTACGACATCTGCGTCAACTTGATCATCAAAACGCTTTATTAAAGAGCCCGATCTTTCTTAGTTTGACAGAAGCATTGGCTAAATCAAAACATGAAAATGGTTGACGTAACAGCTCGTAGGTAGTTTAGCAAGATAACATTTAAGGGCCATGTACAAGGCACTGTATGACTACAAATCGGGGGTGAAAGATTATCTGTCATTTGAAGCAGGGGACCAATTTACAATTTTAAAACAGACACATGCCGATTGGATTCTTGTGCAAAATGGATTTGGTGAGATTGGATACGTACCAAGAAATTATGTCACCAAAGACGACAGTGTAAGTAATATAAGGCAAGAAAATGAGTTATTCATTCTGCGTTTCAAATTCTGCAAATACCCAATGATTCGATCAAGCATTGTATATGCATGCGAACCATTGGAGTTTCTAAAAAAAACAACATGTATTGTAACCTTTGACAAGGCTTTGTCATTTGTTACATGTAGGTATTATAGGCATGTAGTCAGTGTAGGTGTGCCAGGTAATATCTGCACCAAGTCATTATGGTACATGTAAGCAAGTGTTTTCGGCACTTCAATCGAATTAAGTGGGAAAGTTTGCCAGTTTTCTTGCGGAGGGTCGGTGGTCTTTACCCGGGTAACCGGGGTTTCTCCTCCACCAATAAGAACTGGACGCCATCATATGACTGAAAGATTGTTGAGTATGGCGTAAAACAAAAAATCAAAATCAAAATAAAAAAATCGGCACTTCAAAAACATAAAATTTTATTTCTAGAAATTAAAATTCATCTTCTGCCAATAATGTGCAGGGCTCCTACCGGGGCATTATCGCACATGATCATCATCAGACATTAGGCTAATTTATTTATTCATTTATCTTAATAAATTATATGAACTCGGGCAATGCCTTGAAAGAGATTGTAACTCCTTCTTTTACACATGTGGGAAAAAACATTCATCGAGATTCTAACTGTTCCCTGTAGGGCAACACCTTACAAGCAAAATGACATTACAGTTTAATTTTTTTGTCAAATATTTCTTCTTCTGATACACTGCAGCGCTATTGCACTTCATGAGGGTTTAACCATCAATGCACAGTGCATGGATAAAAACTGGATAAAATATAACATTCTGATATGTGTTGGCCCCAGGCAGCTTTAATTAAACATGCTAGAAGCTGTACAGAGTGATGGCCTCCACCACATTTCCTGGTAATAGGTTCCAGAGGCTAGTGGCCTGTAAGAAGAATGACATCTTGTACACATTACACTGTAGTACATGTATGGTACAAAGAAACATAATGATTGACCTCTGGTTCTGTCTGATGCTGGGATTAGAGTGTACTCTGCAGGGATGTCTACATGATAGTATATGATATATTATCTGGTGACCAGGGCAGCCTCTCTTCTGCTCTGTAGTGACTGCTAATGGAGTTGATGAAGCATTGTTGTCTACATTTTAGTATATTAACCAGTACATCATTGTTTCCAGGGCAGCCTCTCTTTGGCTCTGTAGTGACTGCCAGAGGAGTTGATGAAGCAATGGTAATACACTATTTCTTCTGTGATAGTCACCTGTGGCAAATCTGCCCACTGATCTACACTGTACCCTTTCAGTTTCGTTGATGGAAGGTTTTTTGCTTGGGTTCCACACGCTGGATGCATATTCAATGGTTGGAAGTACCAGGGTGGTGTAAAACTGTACTTTAACGTTAGTTGGGCAGCAACTGATGTTCCTGTTCATTTCCTTCTTTGTGATTTTGTCAATATGGTGATTTTAGCTTTAGATTGGATATTCAGTCCAAGTTACTTTGCTGACCCGCCTGGCCATGGACGATATAATCTGTTTTTCAGGTGACTTCCTGTTGGTAACACAGAACACTTCACATTTGTCAGGGTTAAATGCCATCAGTCACTGTCTTCCCATTCTTGTACAAATGTAGACTATCCAGATCTCTCTGTTGACTTGCCTGGTCTTCTGGTACATTGTATATTTAGAACATACATCAGAGCTCCAAATAAGATTTTCAGGTAAAGGGTAATTCACTCCCAGAAATAAAATTCAAAGGGTAAATGAAAATTCTTAAAGGCTATTTTTAAATATTCAAATGGTGTTTACATAATGATTTATGAATTCTCACTGACTCACTATTACAATTTGTAACTTTAATTTCCAATGAGTAATTTCACCCACTGTTCTAAATTCCAAAGCTGATTTTCAAATTTTTAAAGGGTAAATACCTTCTTACTCCCCTTTAATTGGAGCTCTGCATACATGTAATTATCAGTTCTGATAATACCTTGAACTTAGTCTGCAAAATGTTTGCTATTACAGTGGTTAAGATATAAGAAAAATGTACCTCTTTGACAAACATTTTTAGAATTTTCATTGTTCATGGAGAAAGTTATTGAGACTATAATATAGTATTGCATTTTGGGTATTTTCTTAATATTGTGTTTGCTTTATGAATGGTTGAAGTTGCACTCTCTATTAGTTATTGATCATACATGTACCTATTCATGTGCCGAAAATACCTTATGCCAAAAACATTAAGTGCTTAAATTACGTGTACGAGTGTTGTAGTTACTTATATAAGTCACCTAGTGCTGAAATTACATGTACAAGTGCTGTAGTTACTTATACAAGTCACCTAGTGCTGAAATTACATGTACAAGTGCTGTAGTTACTTATACATGTATACAAGTCACCAGTCTTTATAGGAAGGTGGTTTTTATATAGATGTTGACACAAGTGGTACTATCGGGAACAGCAAAAAATGATCTTTGTGACCAGGTGGTCTTTATACACAGGTGGTCACTAAAGCAGGTTTTACTGTATATTTTTTTCTCCTTTAGATTGCCTTGTCAGAAGTTTTGGAGTCAAT
Organism: Atrina japonica; assembly: GCA_030159075.1. Taxonomy (NCBI): domain Eukaryota; kingdom Metazoa; phylum Mollusca; class Bivalvia; order Pterioida; family Pinnidae; genus Atrina; species Atrina japonica. The sequence goes on along the minus strand of BROG01000768.1, from coordinate 291,795 downwards.
AGATCGAGCTATACAGACCATACACTACCAAGCAACAGCTGCAGGCGAACATTACACTCACCAACAAAGAGAAAATTTAATGTAAGTGATGTCCCAAAGTGCCTGATTACTACATAGGACTGTGTCTGATGCTCCAAGACATATAAGTTCTTTTCATGACTGTCAAGATACTGTTTAGTTGCTTCTGTATTCGGGATGATTTATTTCACTATTTTAATTTGTGGTCCAATAAAATACTGCAAAATGATAGTACTGTATAGATTGTGAAGCTTGATCAAAAGTGATTCCATCCCATTTATGCCTCTTTTCTTAGAAATAGTGATGCGCGAAGAATTAATTCGTTTTGTACATATGCATGCCAGCAAGTTCAAACAAGAAAACACAAAATTTACTCTCTGTGAAATTAAATGACCATATATACATTGTAAATATCATTAGCAACCATTGTAATAAATTTGGAATGATATAAAAATGACAAATTTTTACATAAAATTATATTTGCAAAATCAAATACCATTAGTCTTTAGCTTGTGGTGTTTCTGTGAAAGAAAAAAAAATGATATCTCGGTCAAGTGCAATACAACAGTAAAACAATAGATAAAGATTTTCTCTCACACACTGTCACACATACAATGCGTAAATCCCCACCATCGCAGATTTAGCCGATTCATCACAAATTTAGGTCCCATTTTCCACATTACAATTTTTCTACATAAAGACTATATTCTGGAACTGTTATATGTAACATTACATTTGTATGTTTCGCTTACATTTTTTACTGATTGATTTAACCTTATAAAATTGACCTAATACAAAAATTAACAACTTTTAATCCTTTAAAATCTACTTTTATTCTGTGTGGGTTTGATATAATTTATAAAAAAGAACTCCAAAGCACCTTCGTTCTGTAACGTAATGGTTAGAGTACCATCATCCATGCTTTAAATCGTCAAGTGTATCAACTCTCAACAGTGCAGGTTTGGACCACACTGGAACCTACGCTGATATTGGGAGAAAGTTTACCAGTTAAATTTTGGAAGGCTGGTGGTCTCTGCTCGGTTACATTGTAACCAGCTTCTCTACGCACTCCAGCATTCAAATCTGGCCCCAAACATATGACTGGAAAATCATTGAGTGTGAAGTTAAACACCCTAACAAACAACAATCTTTCATTCAATGCAATGATTTTTTTTTTTCTTGGTGAAAAAGTACCCATGCATAACCAATAACTTTTGTTGTCATTGTTTCTTGTACCGGTAATATTTCAGGAAATTAACACAACACAGAGAATCTGTAGTGAAGAATTATAAGCAAACTCAATCCACAGGACAGAATGTCACTGCTAAAGATGGTCAGCAAACTTCTAAAGGTAAAATACATTACACATGTCGCAGTATACAAATGACCATCACATTCAGTGTTCCGAATAGAGAATTTTAGAAGGGCGATCTACCCTGCCCTGATTCTTGTCTGCCTTGCCCCCCGATTTTTCTCACCTAGTCCATTTTGCCTTGTTCTCCTACCTGTTGTCGCTTATTTGTACGTCCAGCGGAAAAATCATAGTCATACTTTGACTTTACTGTATTGTCATTTCATGTAAACCCCTTAATTTTTGTGAACCCTTTAATTTTGCGAATTTTTCAAGTGATGGACATTCACGAAAATTAAAAGTTGTGAAAATATAATACAAAATCTTTACCATTTCACATACACGTATATTTTAACATAAAATCGCAAAAACTAAAGGCAGAAACATGAGAAAAATTGAAAAATCACAAAATTTTACGACAACGAAATTAAAGGGATATACATGTACAGTGCATGTAAATATGATATCCTAGTGGTTTGGCGATATAAATTTTTTCATATGTTTCCCTTTTATTTTTCTTTGATGGATGTGGTGATTTCGCAGAAAATCCTGTCCCTCCAAGTTGGTATAAATCAGTAAAAAGTAAAATGGCGGTAGAATGGATCAATCAGGAGTGTGCATGTGGCAGGTGACATGTTTTTGAAAGCTCCCGATGGCTTAGGGCAATAATGTACTTTAAAATCTTTTGTTACCAAATATAAGTCAAACTGTGGTAGAACGGACACTCTGAAAAGATGTATGTGGACTAATTTTGAAAAAAATGAAATGGATTTAACGAAGTTTACACGATTGTTTATGTTCTAATCTGTGTGAGTATTCACTGTGCAGTCACCTGTGTAATTGTAACATTTAGAATGTTAATTTTGAATTTAGTTAGAGGCTGAAAATTGAAGTTTTTTTGTTTGTTTTTAGATCTATATACATTAATTTGATTTATTTTCATTTCATATATGTTAGATAGAAGAAGTTTGAATCCCATGGCTTTTTTGCCAAAATAACAACCCATTTCACTAACTTTGATTTTAAATTGATGTTGTATTGCACTGCAGACGCTTTATCAGTTTTCACATTTTTTTTTTTTTTATTCCATGTTCACGTAGATTCCCCAAAGAAATCGTCAATTAAACGAAGTGCACCCCCTCCTCCTCAACCTTCTAGTGGACACGGAAACTCTAGAGTGAAGCAACCTTCCTCATCTAGATATGGAAGCTCAAAAGGGCCACCACAAATTGATGTTAAAAGTAAACGACAAGAAGGCGTTAGCACGCAAGATGTCCCTGATATTAAAACCACAAAAGGTTAAACAATTTGTATTTACTCACATTTTTTTACAGATAATAATTAATTTTTTCCCCATATAAAGGGAAACAAGCTTTCTGATATAAATTATGTATAACGAAATAGATGACCTACATTGTGACTTTTACAAAATGGAGATCACAGTGTTTTATATGAATGTTGTTTTCTCAAGTTTTTATTTACATGTACAAATACTGATGTAGAATTGTAGAATGTCAATCAATTATGATCCAAATATCTTGCGATTTTTATTTCTGTACATGAACTGTTAGTCGATTACATGATAATTTACGTTTATTTTCTGTACGAAGGACAATCTGTCGGGAAGACGATTTTCTGTATAATTATTTGTTGAAATTACTCTTTATTGAAATGAGTTTTGATACGTATATGATTTATTTCACCTTGAAGAAATGTTGTATTGTTGTCACATATGAAAAAATGTACACATAATTTTATCATAAATCTTGCATGTTTCCGTAACTTTCCTGATTGTAGTGCGATTCTGTTTTTAAAGCCTGATTCCGTGATTCTGTCTGTGGAAGACAATCTTCCCTAAAACTTGTGCTTGGTATAAAACAAAATTTAGATGATTATGGTGATTCAGAATCCTTGTTTACATTATACCAGTCTGATATATACATGTACAGTGTACCAGTCTGATATATACATGTACATTGTACCAGTCTGATATATACATGTACATTGTACAGTGTATACATGTACTGTACCAGATATATACATGTACATTGTACCAGTCTGATATATACATGTACAGTGTACCAGTCTGATATATACATGTACATTGTACCAGTCTGATATATACATGTACATTGTACCAGTCTGATATATACATGTACATTGTACCAGTCTGATATATACATGTACAGTGTACCAGTCTGATATACATGTACATGTACCACTGATATATACATGTACAGTGTACCAGTCTGATATATACATGTACAGTGTACCAGTCTGATATATGTACATGTACCAGTCTGATATATACATGTACAGTGTACCAGTCTGATATATACATGTACATTGTACCAGTCTGATATATACATGTACATTGTACCAGTCTGATATATACATGTACATTGTACCAGTCTGATATATATACATGTACATTGTACCAGTCTGATATATACATGTACATTGTACCAGTCTGATATATACATGTACATTGTACCAGTCTGATATATACATGTACATTGTACCAGTCTGATATATACATGTACATTGTACCAGTCTGATATATACATTTGTACATGTACATTGTACCAGTCTGATATATACATGTACACCAGTCTGATATATACATGTACATTGTACCAGTCTGATATATACATTGTACCAGTCTGATATATACATGTACATTGTACCAGTCTGATATATACATGTACCTTGTACCAGTCTGATATATACATGTACATTGATTGTACCAGTCTGATATATACATGTACATTGTACCAGTCTGATATATACATGTACAGTGTACATTCTGTACCAGTCTGATATATATATATATATATCTGATATATACATGTACCTTGTACCAGTCTGATATATACATGTACATTGATTGTACCAGTCTGATATATACATGTACATTGTACCAGTCTGATATATACATGTACATTGTACCAGTCTGATATATGCATGTACATTGTACCAGTCTGATATATACATGTACATTGTACCAGTCTGATATATACATGTACATTGTACCAGTCTGATATATACATGTACATTGTACCAGTCTGATATATACATGTACATTGTACCAGTCTGATATATACATGTACATTGTACCAGTCTGATATATACATGTACATTGTACCAGTCTGATATATACATGTACATTGTACCAGTCTGATATATACATGTACATTGTATAGGTCTATCATGATGAATTGACACATGTTTGCAAAGATTGCAAGTCTAACTTAAATCATAACAGAAGTGACATGCACAGAATATTAGAGCTACAGTAATGCGTGGAAACAGAATAAGGCAAAATGTTGTACCTGTACACCCCCATCTTTTGAAAATAGTCTGTACTGTATTGGTTTCTAACTCGAGCTGAAATCATATATTGTCATCGCAATAAATCATGATACAGAAAACCTGACAATGATATCATGAAAATATTCAAGCATCGTAATATCGCTGACTCCAACAGAAAAGAAAGTTTTGATATTTATTATGTACTTTAACTACCTAAACAATCACAAATCACATACATCACTGTGAAACTCCTCAAAATTATATATTTTTTTTTTACTTTTATTATGTGTCGATCTGTCTAATTGAGGGGATATTATGCATGAAATAAATAACAAACAAATACTGATTAATTGGCAGAGTTAGAAAAAATACAACTGATACTGAATTCAAGTCTGTGGAATATCATGATTTTAACGTGATGATATCGACAAAAATCACTGATATCGTGATGCTAATCTCAATCCGGATAACAGCTCTAATTCTAACAGATCCCAGATATGCCACTTCATCTTGCTCGACCTATATAATATTGTCAAGCAATATGCTACAACACTATTCAAAACCTAGACTTGATAAACTTTGACAAATTTAAAAGACCTCTGTCATGTCAGCCATCGGAGTTAAATCCAGTGTCTCTGGCCTGGAAGTTTACAGTGATATGAGATTATCTGCATGAAAGCCACCTCTTTATAAAGGGTACCTGTCTACAAAAGCCATTCAGACATATCCTTGGTTAACTCCGTTTTATAATGTATAGATCTAGACCTGTTTATAAAGGCCATCCGTCTATAACATCTACATACTTTTGTCTATTTGTGGCTGAGTAATTAGAGCACAGCACTTTGAACCACAAACTCTTTCACTTCTGCTCAGCGCAGCGTTGAGTACCGAGGGAACCTATGCTGATATTTGTGAGAAAGTTCTTCAGTTCACTTGTGGAAGGCCGGTGGTCTCTTCCCGGGTACAGTTAACCGGGTTCTCTCCTCAACCAATAAAAACTGGCAAACACAATATAACTGAAAAAATTGTTGAGTGTGGCATAAAAGAACACTCAAATAAAATTCAAATAAATAGTTTTGTCTTTTCGAGTTGCCTTTATAGACCAGTTTGATTGTATTTCTTTTATTATTCATTATCATCGTTAAAATTCTGTATACATCGGGTCTACCAATACTCATTTTAATATTTTTTGCTGCTATTTATAGAACCACCTGATGGAGCCAATGACCTTGAAAATGATTGGGTGACAGTGGATCATGAAGGATCTTATGAAGATCAATTACCATCAGATATAGAAGTAGTTACTCCTTCAAAACAGGGTTCAGAAGGGAGACAACTACCGGTTATTGAAAGCAACACAGAATCATCCCTTTCTCCAGTTAAGCAAATGGATCAAGATAAATTGAAATCATCAGTATCCTTGGAAACTTCTCTTAATGCCAATTTGACATCTTCTACACCTGAAAAATCCTTACGATCTTTGCCAACAAGTCCTAGCAGACAATTGGGCAGTCCTTCTGTCATAAATTTATCTAGTCTTCCGTTACCGCCAAATTTGGCATCAGAGCTTGTGTCCGAGATTCGCAAAAGCACTGGACTGAGTTATGACAAATCCTGTGTGGCAGTGGAAGCTGTAATCAGCCATATTGCAAATAGGATGCCACAGACCACCTCTCTGATGGACAGGATTTTGGGAACATTCCAGGAAGTAAGTTCTTGCAAATAGCACAATTGTAAAATCTTCAAAAACAATTTATCTCCCTGGTACATATCATATGCTCAGCATATTTTCTATAGGTACGATTTACATTTGAAAACCTGACATAAAACTCATTACTGGTATTAACTCCTCAACCCCTAAAAAACAATGGACTCTTCTGTAAATCAATGACTTAGACCAGTCTAATGTGTCATTAAGTTTGAATGGATTAATGGGATCAGTATTTTCTGGATCAATAGCAATTTTTTATAATCATTTGAAAAAAGATTCTAATGTAAGTTTTTATTATATGTATCATAGTGTAAAAAAGAATTGGACTGTATTTTGCTGTAATAAGGATCCTTTAGGGAGTTGATATCATCATAGTAAAGGATCGTAGTAAGTTTGAAATCTATGAATTTCATCTTGTTTTTATCAGATCTGGGCCCAAAGTCACCAACTTTACTCAATACTCAAGCTCAACTTTTATTTCATTATTTTGACTATAAAATTGTTTATAAAACTTTTGGATTTTAGTGATTAGGAAACATGTTATGATTTTTAATCATTTACATGTAAATGTTTGCATCACACTTATGATTTCCCTGTAAAAAAACGAATAAATACGTTGAGTACGGTACTCAAGATTTGGGTACGTACTCAAACAATTTTTTATAATATTTCTGAGGTTTTCTTCAAATGAGCAATAATTTTTATCATTATTTACAATTGTATGCCATCAATATACAAACATGTCCAATTACAGAATGAAGTTTGCATGTTTTTACCTTAAAATCGGGAAAAGTTGGTTGAGCTTGAGTACTGGGTAAATTTGGGGACTTCGGGCCCTGGGCTCAGTTGCACAATAGGTTGTTAAATTTATCAAGACGCTAAACCAGTGTTAAACCAATGGGCTAACTGTAGATTAACTTTAACAATGTGTTGTGTAACTGGGTCCTGATCTGACACATGTACATGTATATTTTAAAGTGCTAAGTGTTTATCGTGGTAATACTTCTTGCAAACTGGTGGTTTCTGCTAATTGGTATAAAGCAGGGATAGAAACTAGCAGGGGCCCAGCAGCCCATGGTGAGAAAAAAATTAGCTGGGCTAGTAGATTTCACTGTGTGTTAGCCCAGGTGGCTACTGAAAATTTGGGGGTACATCATGCACTTTCATAAATTGCAGCTGATATTCTTTTTGAACTGAGTATACCTTGCTACATGGACTACTTTAAAATATGTTTTTGTAGTAAGAGATTTGAAACAGCATGTTATTGGAAGAGCAAGTTTCTGGGCTTCCTGTTATTGGAAGAGCAAATTTCTGGGCTTCCAGACAAGCAACTGGGCTCCCCAAAATCCTGACATACGATCCCAGATGACTCCTTGATTGCAGAGTTTAATTTCTGTTCCCGATAAAGTCATCTAGTTAAAATTTCTAGTATTAGGTTTAAAGTTATAAATTAGGATTCTTTGTTTCACTCACCCCTACAGACTTAATTTGGACTGCGCTATTGCATTGATCTGAAGAATAATCTATTGTTTTACAGGGGGTTTTAAGAGAAAATTGAGATTCTGAATATTTATAACATGTACGTAGAATTCAGTTGAGATTTCTGTTTCAGTCCAGTAATGCGTCTGAGGAGGATCTAAGTGATGATGCCATAAGGATTAAAGACTTGTTTATTAAACTGACTGAATGTAAAGACGACTCCCAACAGAGAAGTTGGGCGCTACACGAAGATCAGCAAACCATCTTAGACTATTTAGAGGAGCTCCTCTCACTTTTGGTGAGAATGATGAATGGAATACTAACTTATGTTTAGTTCAAAAATGGGCACGAAAGGAGAGGTGAAAGAGAGAGTGAAAAAATGAAAGAGAGAGACGAACAGTAAGAAAAAGTCTGAGAGAGAGAGAGAGAGAGAGAGAGCTTAAAATTATGAAGTCACATTTCTGTTTCAATGAATAAACAAATTATAGAGAAAAAGGCAAACAGATAAACAAAGACAAGAAAAGCCAAGGGGCAGAAAGATAGATATTTCAAATTTATCTTACCGGTAACTCATTTTGAAGTTTTAGTGACATTTTGATAACTTGAAGCTTATAGAAAAATTGACCAGTTACATCTTCACACAGTTGATATATTGTTTTTTTTTCTGTTTTTGCTGTAAAGGAAAATGCCAAACCTTCAATATGCAGAAGAGCCCTTGCAAGTGATGGTTACGATTGTATTCATAATTTGGTGCAGTATTATCAGATGGTAATGTTAACATACAGTAGAACCTCGCTATTCAGACCACCTAACTGACTGACTCAAAGTGGTCTGATTAGTGAGGTGGTCTCTTAAGTGAGGTTCTGTACTTATTAGATATTTATCAAAGGAATGAAAACTTGTGGTCTTAAATATGCGGTGGTCTCTTAAGTGAGGTGGTCTTCTAAGTGAGGTGGTTATATACATTGGAAAGGCCACCAATCTTTCACTAGTAATTCGACAAACTTTGTCACATAATCAGCTGATATGCTTGCGGGGCTTATAACCCTGTTGACTACATATAAGAGACTTATCGTAATGATTGAAAGTCTGATGTTCTTTCTACTGCCATGGAGACTTCTCTTTGAATTGATAACTTTAACTGCTTTTCTGATATTGAAATATTTTGCAATTTTTAAATAATCTAAATAAGTATTATATGATATAGATGAAGATGTAAATTTTTGCTATGTTCAAAATGTAGAAATTCGTTGTGCTTGCTAACCAAAATATACTTGAACCTTTCACAAAGCATGAATGGTATCATAATAAATGAACTGGTCTCAGTCTGAGGTCACGTTTAACTCACCATCCTCTGAAAAACAATGGACTCTTCTGCAAATCAAATCACTTAGACCAGTCCAAATGTGTTTTAGGGGTAAATGGCTTAATATATTACATGCAGTTGTCTAAGAAGCTGTCATGTATTGCTGCTCAATTTCATTACAGGAAACTAGGCTAAGTTTACGCCTTGCAATGCTTAAAGTTTTTGGTGCTATGTGTGGATTAGAAGTGGCAATAATATCACATTTGTTATACTCTATTTTACCACTTGAACTAGTCAGCGAGATTCGCAATAATTTTGATGGTAAGTACACCATGATGTTCATTAACCTCTTCCCATCCTCTTTCCCAAGTAGATCCTCAAATTCATTAACCACTTCCGATCCTCTTTCCAGTAGAGATTCCCAATAATGTAACTTGAACACCCTCTAAGTACCTTAAATTCATTGATCACTTTAACGTCTCTTTCCCACGTATCCTTAAGTTCTTAAACCACTTCCCATCCTCTTTCCCAAGTAGATCCTCAAATTCATAAACCCCTTCCCATCTTCTTTCCCACGTAGATCCTTAAGTTCATTAAATCACTTCCCATCTTCTTTCCCAAGTAGATCCTTAAATTCATTAAACCACTTCCCATCTTCTTTCCCAAGTAGATCCTTAAATTCATTAAACCACTTCCCATCTTCTTTCCCAAGTAGATCCTTAAATTCATTAAACCACTTCCCATCCTCTTTCCCAAGTAGATCCTTAAGATCATTAATCACTTTACGTCTTCTTTCCCAAGTAGATCCTTAAGTTCATTAAACCACTTCCCATCTTCTTTCCCAAGTAGATCCTTAAGTTCATTAAATCACTTCACATCCTCTTTCCCAAGTAGATCCTTAAGTTCATTAAACCACTTCCCATCTTCTTTCCCAAGTAGATCCTTAAATTCATTAAATCACTTCACATCTTCTTTCCTAAGTAGATCCTTAAGTTCATTAAACCACTTCCCATCTTCTTTCCCAAGTAGATCCTTAAATTCGTTAAACCACTTCCCATCTTCTTTCCCAAGTAGATCCTTAAATTCGTTAAACCACTTCCCATCTTCTTTCCCAAGTAGATCCTTAAATTCATTAAACCACTTCACATCCTCTTTCCCAAGTAGATCCTTAAATTCATTAAACCACTTCCCATCCTCTTTCCCAAGTAGATCCTTAAATTCATTAAACCACTTCACATCCTCTTTCCCAAGTAGATCCTTAAATTCATTAAACCATTCCCATCTTCTTTCCCAAGTAGATCCTTAAATTCATTAAACCATTCCCATCTTCTTTCCCAAGTAGATCCTTAAATTCATTAAACCACTTCCCATCCTCTTTCCCAAGTAGATCCTTAAATTCATTAAACCACTTCACATCTTCTTTCCCAAGTAGTTCCTTAAATTCATTAAACCACTTCACATCCTCTTTCCCAAGTAGATCCTTAAGTTCATTAAACCACTTCCCATCCTCTTTCCCAAGTAGATCTTTAAGTTCGTTAAACCACTTCCCATCCTATTTCAGCTGTAGATCCAATTGTCATTATAGATTTGACAACCCCTATTCCAGATACAGTAGAACCTGTCCTGAGAGATCAATAAATATGTCACAGAAATATGTTTTTTTATTTTTCAGTTTAGTTACATTCTGGGGAGAAACATTTAGAAATAAACTTTTTTGTATGCACTTAATGTTTATTGCATATACATGTTTACTTTCATTGTATTTTAAACGGGAAACACCCAGTGCAGATCTAATAATAACCTCTTAAAATAGTATAGAAACGAGGAGATATCTAAAATGAGGCATGGGAACCAAAACAAACTGTCCACGATAAATATCCTATGCTAGAATCGGCACATCTTGTACAGATCTATATAAATCTTACATAAGCATATGTTGCTTCAATTATACTTTGTTGAAGAGGACATACATTTGCCTGAAATTCTGTCCCCAATTTAAGTTATTTTGTTTGGTTAAATCTGTCGGCTTCTTCATACTTGTAGCAAGATGGGCCATGCGGTGACACATTTTCATCTCAACATATCGATTCGTTTTACTAAATATTTCTTGTTACAGCCTTTGGAAATTTGGTCAGTTGCCTATTCGATCTATTATTTTCATTAATCCGTCAGCACAGAGTTGTGTCACAACATAATTGCAACTATGACGTGAATTCCAGGTATCGGTACTCACTTTCATATATTTACATACCGACTGTAATTTCCTTCATTACAGTTATACAGAATGACTGTATTGTTATATCAATAAAATCAGTGATCTAAATGTTAACCGCTAGCTGGCGTAGGAATACCTGAATATCTAAGAAACCCTTTCCATGACCATGTTACGGCAGCGATTTGTCAGACAAGTATTCTCTGAACATATGAATGAATCAATAAAGAATAAAATAACACACATTCATTCCATATTTGTAGTTAAAGCTATTAATTACCACAAAACAAACAAAAATCACTGAAAGAAATAGAAAACACAAGACTAGGCCTGCATCTGTAGCACACTGTATATCTACATGCCCATATCATAGGCCTATTGCGATAGATCTAGGTATTGTTATGAAGAGAAACACAGGCCACAGAAATGAAAATATGCTTCGTAGTTACGTTGCTTGTAAGTAAGTTGAAAAGGGAGTCAGATCTAGTACAATTTTGTCCTGTATCTCTGATAAACAGCTTGCTTTTCCGTCACCATATAGGCTATTCCTGTCAGAAACAATTCGTCACTCGCATCGTGTGAAATCAACTCTCGGTTCACCTCTAATCCTATGAATTGCTAGGCTAATTACCAGTCCCATCTTGTTTTTCACAACCTGTAAAGTGTAATGTTAATGCCGAGCATAAGTTATTAAGTAGTGTTCATAGGTTTCTCAGTAAATTGACGAGATACTCTATATGATCAGCTGGTAAAAACTGAAGTCTGATTTGACATTGATCTATTATACTTTATAGGCCTACACAGATTTTCCATAACGAACGTGTCGATAATTATCTTTTAAACAGAACAATAACAGTTTGTTATTTCACAACATAATCTGCATTTGTCTTGTTTCAATTGATTTGAAGGATTTGCTAGTGGACTAGCCTATATACTGAAATAGGTCTACTTACGAAATTGTCACCCCTTCACAGTTCATGGCATTTCCCAGCTGATTCAGCGATTGGTAAAATATCAAATAGAATGGCTACTTCCAGTTGTTATGAACGAATATTAACAGTCACACTCAAACTTTCTGTGGTATATTCCACTGATAAAATATCAGAATTCAAACGAAAATTTGTTGTAAACAACGATCATCTGTTGCTATCCAAATCGCACATGGTAGGCCTATCAGCCATTTGCACACGGCCCATTCGGGCAATTCTCTCCTGACACATTTAACCCGCCACTACTAAATGGTCGAATATTAAAAATTGCGAACTAAATCTGAGAATAAGTATTCAAAATTGTCCATATCACTAGTTTCTTTCAAAATGATATTAAAAAAAGAAATTAAACCTTAATTTCATTAGTATTTGCGATCAGAAAAGAGAACTACTTCTCATGTCAAAACAGCTGTTGAGCCATTACGTCATATGAAACCCCCCCCGCAAAGTCAGTGTTCTGGAATGAATTTAGTATCCAGTGGACTACAGTTTCACTGAAAAATGGTAATGTATATAAATATAAGGATTGTTTTTCATTTTTTGAACATCATCGGGGTATTAAAGCAATTGCTCATGGAAAAAAATTCATTGTGCAGTACTTTGTGCTGCACAGAATTTTTTCCATGAGCAATTGCTTTTATACCCCAATGATGTTCAAAAAATGAAAAACAATCCTTAAGTACATATTGTTCTGACTCTATTACATATTCCTGATATTCTTGCTGATTGGCTGACAGTAAAGCGGTCAAAGCATTTGACATACATACCATATAAGGAAAGTGCCTACTACTCTTTAGATTGTCGGCCAGTCATGTCTGAAGCATAGCAAGGATTCCTTATATAGAATATTGTATCTTTCACTGAAGATTTCTGATGGAATTTTTTTTTTCATTTCCTTCTGCTAGGGGTGCTTTTCTAAAGAATTCTCATATGTTTCAATAACTCCTGGAATGTGGTTTTCGAGTAAGGCACTTCTGTAATCTCCACAATTATCCAATGTTTCTTTTTTATTTATTATTGAATGTGTGGGGCGCCAGGCTACCTGAGCACTAACTGCCACCTTGTTGCAAAAATTATGCCTCAGAAATCTCTTGATAGTGATTCCTCCCAGCATCCATAAGACACCGAGTGCCACACACGGCAAAGGCCCTTTTTATTTATGCTGAAGTTGCTGTGGTTTATATAAACTTCTTTGAATTCATACTAAAGGGTGTCACTTCAACACTTGGGATGTTTTTTTCTGTGTATTTATTTGTTTTTTTTATTTTACTGATAATATTTGTATCTAATGTTATTATTCAATAATTTTTACATAAACAGTTCTTCCTATAATTCCCAAAACCAACCAAAACTGGCTACAAGCTTTAATTCATTTGAAGAGTTGACATTATAACGTAAAGGGAGTGCACTCTGTCATGATTGTAATGACACGTCGAATATTGGTATAAGGGAGGGAACTCCTATAACCATAAACAGATTTGTGTGAAGGGGGAGGTAACTCTTATGGTTTATTACTATTTTTGTTTGCAGATTATAAGAGGCTTGGGTATGTTACCCTTGTGCTTAGTATGATATTCTCAACAGGTGAACCAGTGCCAACAAATCTTCAAGGTATGCTTTATCTGTCTGTCAAAAAACGAAATATGAATCAATAAAATATATAATTGATTTGGAAAAAAATATTTATAAGATATCTCGTAATTGTTATATTCTCTGTATAGAATGTTTTTAAGTCACTTGGGCACAACACTATGAAATTCGGAAAATACTCAAACTCAGAATTTTGTTTTACAATTTTAAAATGAAAACGTGGGAAAAAAATTTGCAGTACTGGACATTTATGTATAATTATTTTATGTAGTTATAGATAATGCTCATCTGGAAACCTCAGAAACCTGAAAACATAAATCTAAATCGAAAAAATGTTTTTTGTTTTGTTTTTTTCAGAACATGTAGATGAGAAGTTTATAGAATTCTTGTTTGATTTCATGGAGTCCCCACCTTCCATAGATCATGAGGAACAGTGCAGTGATTTACTTGTGAATTTATTATTAGTTTACAATCTTCAGTTTGAGTCTGCCGTACAAAATACAATTATGGATGTTCTGGTGAAAAAGGGAACAGTCAAAGTTTTCACAGAAAAATTATTGATGCTTTTTAATAGAGGAGGTAAAATATCTGGCAGTCATCTTAATTTGATAAGTACAGGGTCCAGAGTTTCAACATTAAGCTTTGTCCAGTAGATGTTACTTCCTTTTTGTCCGAAAGGACAAGTAAAATAGTTGGAGACAAAAATTAATTCAGTAAAGATTATTCTTGTTTAAAGACAAAACAATATCTGAATGTAAAACTTGATTTTTCAGACAAGTCATTTTTGCATTCGAAGAAGTGGAAATTTTCATTATTGTTGGCCCCTTAGGGTGTTTGAAAAAATGTATTCAAAGCTTATTACAAAGAGTGACAGGAATAGATACAGTGGAACCTTTCTGGAGAGACCACTTTCATGAAAGACCACCTGCTTATGAGACCACATTAAAGGAACCACTCATATAGATAATCCTTTATATAGAACCTCTTTTGAGAGACCACCTGTCTTGAGAGACCACATTTCAGTGGCAGATTGGATGGTCTCTCAAGATGGGTTCCACTGTTACAAACTAGGGATTAATTTACTGTGCACAGAAACAAAAATCATTATTTTCCCATTGGCGTTAGGAAGGTAAAATCATAAATAAAACTCAAGTCTCTGGATAAAGTCAGAGGTTAAAAACAAAAACAAATGATGAATTTCAGTTATAAGTAATTCAGAAATGTATTAGGTTTTTTTCTGGTTGTTGAACATGTACATATATTTCGGTACATGTAGTTAGATTTTGGCCACTTTCAATAGGGTTACTAAATTTGTGAGAACTGATTCAGGTCCTATATATATATATCGTGTGTTGATATTGATCTTAATTTCTAAATTACATCAGTACAGTCAATTGTAGATAGAGTACCACATTTTATTTAGAAATGATGGTGGCATATCAAGTTTGGCAGTTAATTGATTTCCCGACTCTTGGGGGGGAAATAGAGTTACCGTTCTTTGGTATCACAGATATATCTTTAATGCACAGAAAACAGGACACCAGTTGATATTAAGTAATTATCTTATTTGTTTAATTCTTCAATTACTTTGTCTTACTACTGCTGTCTTGCTTAAGTGGTGATCTGTAGCCACTAATTAGCGGCTTCATCAACCACAATCACCTATGGGCGGGTATATCGAGATTATTGACACTTTGAAATGGACGTTTGTTCAAAAAGTAGAGTGACAGATGGCGATAATGAATTTGGCATTATAAAGAGAATTTGATATAGCAGGAAATATTCCTTAAAAAATGTGGCGTTATTGTGAGAATGGCAATAATTCGAGAATTGACTGTATTTTTATTTTTACTCGATGTTATACAGATGACCCAGTGAAGATGTTTGATCACCAGATGACACAGAAACACTCCGTCATGAAGTTCATGATTGACATGTACAGTCAGACGGGAACATCTAACCTATTGTACATGAACGATGCCAAAGTTTTGATAGATATTATTATACGACAGCTGACTGACTTACAACCCGGAGACAAAGTAAGTTTTTATTTTTGTTCAAGGCCCAGTTATATATTCAATACTCTAGCTCTTTTTACTTTTTATGAATGATAAAAGATGAAAATAATTTTTGTATGTTTTTGAATAATGATGAAAATTATTGCTCATTTGAAAAAAAAAAACATTATTCAGAGATATAAAGAAAATAGTTTAGTGCTGCTCAAAATTAAGTGCCATACACAAAGTAACCCCCCCCCCCTTTTTTTTTTTAAAGGAAAATCATATATCTGACCAATTGTTATGTAAATGAAAATAATAATAATGTGTTTCCTGTTCAGTTACACTAAGATGTTTTTTGCTGCATGTAACTGCCAAGGACATAAACTGTCTTATCAGAAAATAAAAAGTAACATTGTGATACAGTGGAATTCTGTTATTTGGAAATTCATGGGACCACCCATATTACCGCGAGATCTCCGGAATTCGAGATAACAAAAATTTTCAATTCAAATGTTTCACTTCCTATATGACAATTGATAAACTTTTGCTATTGCTGAATTAAAATTGGGTTAAAGCAATTACTAATTACCGTTTCACCTAACTACATGAGGTAGGAGTAAATTGTTTCCTTCGACAACGAAAGGTAATATCAAGACGAGAAGTGGTTTTTTTTTATGATATTGTAATATGGTAAACCTGCTATAGTGGCCACCTCTATATAAGGATTACCTGTTTATAAAGGCCAGTTTTTTTCAAGTCCCTTGACTGCATACATCAAATAAATTGAACTTGTGTACAAGGGTCACCTGGAGATAAAGGTCAATATTTTCTGGTCCCTTGGGTGGCCCCTATATACAGGTTTCACTGTACTTTGGACAGCAAATTAACTTTGACACATTGAGCAAATATTGAGATAAAAACTTTGAAATCCAAAGTAAATATAGTATAGATATATAGTAATAAAAAAAATTGGTACCGGCTGTTAAACTTTGACACAACTGGAATTTCGACTCGTCTGATTTTGATGTAACGAGATTTCATTGTATATGCATATCTCATTCCAGATTCGTTCCCAGTATCTAACTCTTACTAAACTCCTGACAAAACATTCTGAGTATTTTGAATATCAACACCGATTAGAGGATTTGACCGAGTGCCTGATGTCGATTACAAAAGAAGAATCAGATACGAAGTTGGACAAAGAGGAAGCCCTTGAAATTCTACAGGACTGCAGTAAACACTTGTAATGTATTACCTGTCAGTCATTCTATAAATTAAATATTAGACTCCAGTCCACATCCATAAGTTATTCTCTGTCAATCATTTCATTTCAGTACCTGTAAGGTATTTCTAGTCAATCATATCTTTTTTTTTCATAAGTCTCTAGGTTGTCAACCATCAAAAAAAGATTAACATTGAAATAACCATACATAGATAGATGGATGGGGGGATTGGTGGATGGGTAGGTAGGTAGAAATTTAGAGAGAGGGAGAGAGAGTACATTAATAAATATTTAGATAAATAGATGGATAAATTGATAAGATTCAATATTCAAATGAATAAATTAAAGATTAAATTAAGATAAATGAATAATTTAATTATATTGATCAATGAAGAAGTATATGATACAAATATCTTGTTGAAGTTTGAGAAATATTTGAGCCTAAAAATAATCAATGCTATTGGTTAACATGGCTACTCTACTGAGGATGTAGTTAGCACTGTCTCCCATTGTGGTCTCACAAGACAGGTGGTCTTCTGTGAAAGTGCTCTCACAAGACAGGTGGCCATCTATGACATTGTCTCAAAATCTATGACTAGTATCACAAGACAGGTGGCCATCTATGACATTGGTCTCACAAGATGGGTTGTCTTCTATGACAGAGGTTTCACAAGACAGGTTGTCTTCTATGACAGGTCTCACAAGACAGGTGGCCATCTATGACATTGGTCTCACAAGACAGGTGGCCATCTATGACATTGGTCTCACAAGACAGGTGGCCATCTATGACTAGTATCACAAGACAGGTGGCCATCTATGACATCTGTCTCACAAGACAGCTGGCCATCTTTGACTGGTCTCAGAAGATGGGTTGTCTTCTATGACAGAGGTCTCACAAGACAGGTGGTCATCTATGACAGAGGTCTCACAAGACAGGTTGTCTTCTATGACAGAGGTCTCACAAGACAGGTAGTCATCTATGACAGTGGTCAAAATTTCACTGTAGTTATTTCATAACAAATGTGTAGTCCTTAAATCTCACCCTGGGTTCTTATTCACATACTTACTTTACTTTATGTGGTGTTGTGTCAGCTTTAAGTATGTCTGCTCACCAATGTTGATGTATCTGTTGTCACATATCATGATGATTACTTTTCTTCTTTTAGTGAAATTTTGACCTGGATGATATATTCATTTATGTACAAATTTGTCAATATATGGCGATTGAATTCTTTTGAAATCCTTTGCCATATACTTTATATCCCTGTTTTCTGCATGTTTTCTTTTTTGTGATATCAACAAATCAATACATTTTACTTTTGATCATTAGGAACACATCTAAATTTTTCAGGGCTATTCATTTTGTTTAATGCATGACAATTGATATCAGTGTCGCCATCTATCTTAGGTTTTATTTTGCTTTGTTTTGTGTGTACAGTGTTCAAGCTAAGAACTTTGAAGGGGAGGGTTTTCTCAGAAAAAGGGCACTTTTTTCACATCCATCAAAACAAGGGGCACATGTATGATGTATTGCACCAGTCGTAAAGGGAGAGGGGAGCACATTTTGGTTTTTGGTTTTCACTCAATAATTTTTTAGTTATATGGTGTCAGCCAATTTTTTATGATGGTAGAGGTGAGAACCCAGTAACAGTGTAGACTACGTGTACCTGGGAAGAGACCTCTGAACATCCACAAATAAACTGGTAGACTTTCTCACAAAATAAGCTATGTTCCTGTGTAATTCAAACTAGTGCTGACCATGGGTAAGATACTTCATGGTTTAAAGCACAATGCTCTAACCGGTCAGTTACAGAGGCCCCAGAAGGGTATATGTCCGAAAACTTCTTTTTCCACACCACTGAAACATGTGAAATTCCATAGATATGTTTTACGGTTCTATCTTTAGCATCAGTATAATGCATTGAGTCTAATCCTGAAAATGAAAGTACAGAAAAGTCAAAAGGTACACTGTGATATTTCTGCTGGGTGTACAAGTAAGGTGCAAGGCAGGCACACATTAGATCAGGGCAGGCACACATTATGTCAGGGCAGGCACACATTAGATCAGGGCAGGCACACATTAGATCAGGGCAGGCACACATTAGAACAGGGCAGGCACACATTAGAGCAGGGCAGGCACACATTAGAACAGGGCAGGCACACATTAGAGCAGGGCAGGAACACATTAGAACAGGGCAGGCACACATTAGATCAGGGCAGGCACACATTAGATCAGAGCAGGCACACATTAGATCAGGGCAGGCACACATTAGATCAGAGCAGGCACACATTAGATCAGGGCTGGATGCCCTGCTTAAACACTTTCTAGCTGGATCACTGTGTATCTCATGGCACATGTAACCATTAGAAACATTATTTTCAGATCAAGTGGTCAGTAATGCCAAAGCTTATACTTTCAACATGAAAAACCATCAGCAGACCATTCTCACGGAGCCTGTGACTTACACAGGAGGCTGCAGTGGAACAGTTACCTGAACGGTCAAGCAAGCATTTTCTGTCAGTTGTTAATCAAGTGTCCCTGATAGAACATGTAGAAGAGAAGTTTTCACACAGCGTACATTTACCAAAGTTATTTCCCTTTGTTGGCTTTGTTGGTACTACAGACCAACTTGTTTGGTTTTCGTCTTTAACTGGTCAACTCCCCCCAAAACAAAGGACTCTTCTGTAAATCAATGATTTAGGCCAGTCCAAATGTGTCTTTAGGGGTGAATGAGTTAAGCAACCAAATTGGGTTGACATGTTGTATTAGTGAAATGGATCTCGGATTATTTTTATCAAAATCAGTCGTATTGAATATGGTAGTTAAAACCTAAAATAACAAAAAAGAATGTTTATGACTTTTTTTTTAACACCAGAATACATAGTATTTGAGTGATTCATGAAGGGAAACATATAGGCTGCTTACCATTCATTGGAACAGGCCAGTTAGCACTAGCCATGATTCAACAGTATTAGCATTACAAACACTGCTAAAAACTGAATTTACATCATTGATTTTCTCAAGAAACAATGTTTTCAAACGTCGGCTCTGAAACTGATCAGAAACCAAAAATAATGAATTTTCAGATGAAGAAAAAATGTATATTTTATTCATTTTATGATGAAAATATTTTGCAATTTGTCAGTCACGGTTTTTTTTGTATGACTTCTGGACCATTCACAAATCATGGTTAGTTGTGATACATTATGGCCAAGGAAGGGAAATAACTCTTGCAAAAAATACTGCTCATTGAAAACTATACATGTATATACTGGTCCATCAAGGATTCAAAACACCAACTGAGTATCGACATGGAATTTGACCTTCAGAAATCAATATCAAGTGCAGTGCTTACTCCATATCCCTATTGAACTTAAAAAGATAGTAAAAGTGAAGTTTTATAACATCATAACTTAATTGTAATAACTGTGCGACTTTGAACAAAACTGTAAATTTCAAAGATCTGTTTCAAAAAAGTAATAAGTTAATCAAACAACACATGGGCACCACCACACTTTCTTGATGATGAAATATATCACACAAATTCAGTTGATGATGAAAAGACCATCTATGCCAGTTGCCACTTAAAATGTGGTTTCTTAAAGTAAATGATTCATCAGATGAAGTTTTATTTAAGTGTGGTTGCCTGAAAATAATCTTTCAAGACACATGTGGTGACTGTCGTGTAGACATGCAGGTACCACTACAAAACCTGTGAGCATGTACAGTGGAACCTCAGTATTAAGACCACCTTTCTTACCGACTCAATGTGGTCTTATTAGTGTGGTGGTCTCTTAAGTGAGGTTCCATACTTATTTAACTGTTTATCAAGAGACTGGAAATTTATGGTCTGAAATGCAAGGTGGTCTCCCTAACTGAGGTGGTCTCCCTAAGTGAGGTGATCTCCCTAAGTGAGGTGGTCTCCCTAAGTGAGGTGATCCCTAAGTGAGGTGGTCTCCCTAAGTGAGGTGGTCTCCCTAAGTGAGGTGGTCTCCTAAGTGAGGTGGTCTCCTAAGTGAGGTGGTCTCCCTAAGTGAGGTGATCTCCCTAAGTGAGGTGATCTCCCTAAGTGAGGTGGTCTCCCTAAGTGAGGTGGTCTCCTAAGTGAGGCTCCATCCCTATTTAGGTGTTCTCCCTAACTGGAGGTGGTATGGTCTGAAATGCAAGGTGGTCTCCCTAAGTGTGGTGGTCTTCCTAAGTGAGGTGGTCTCTTAAATGAGGTTCCATACTTATTTAACTATTTATCAAGAGACTGGAAATTTTTGGTTTGAAATGCAAGGTGATCTCCCTAACTGAGGTGATCTCCTAAGTGAGGTAGTCTTTAGGCCAGATTCCACTGTATGTTGTTTTTAATTTTATTATTTTTTTATTTTTAGAATTAGATCAAACTGTTACAATTTCATGCATGCATATTATACATGTATACCATTTTCAGAATGTAACTCCCAGCATGGATGTCAAACACATTTTATTTCCTTACAGCTGTTGTAATTTTTCTGCTCATTTTGTATGATTTGTTCATGTATCTCTGTGTTTTGTAATTTCTCCATTCAGGTAAGTTATCTAAGTTGATGTTATTTCTCTCCACTGAAGAAATCGACTTAGGATGAACCTGTAATTTATTGGTCTGTGTCCGTTTCACTTTTATCTTGAAATTTAAGTTTCAAGGTGGTAACCGTAAGATGAAATATTTTCCTCGTGTCCCCCAAACCCGGGTACTTTAAAGGAAGAGTGCACATCTCACAAGCAGAGGTTTTCAGGATTGAATTTGGGTATGACCCAATGTTCTCTTTCAAATCAGGTTGTATTGTTTAACTACTATTTTTGAATTTTTGCAGGAAATGTAAAATTATGTTAATTGATTTTAAACTTATGATAGTGGAACGTGTTGACGGTAGCTTGACTCTGTTTTTTAACTGAATATTTAGAATACTAACAATGGAGAAAGTAATCAAAATTCTAAGTTTAAACAATGTTAAATTTAGGTTTCTATGTTAAGATTTAGGTAAATTTTAGATTTAACATTTAGGATAAAGATAATTTTGTAATATAAAAAAAAATAATTTTTGTCCATAATTGTTTATTTTATCATATTCTACTTGTATTGAAGACCGTTGACTGAGTTTACAACACGGTTTGCCACTTTGGCTCAGTCGGTAGTACGCTTGACTCTTGATCGTTTGGTCGCGAGTTCAAGTCCAGCCGGCGGCAGGTTGCTTTCCTGTCCTTTGGATGAGGCAGAAAAAACCGAGGTCCCGTGTCACAGGTGTCGGCACGTCAAATAACCCTCACTGCTCAATGGCCGTAAGTGCTGAGCATAGGCCAAAATTTGAAGCCCTTCACCGGCATTTAGTGACCTCTCCATATGAGTGAAATATTCTTGAGTGGGATGTTAAACAACAATAAACAAAAAAATAAAAATGGTTTGCCACTTTCTAGAAACTCTGACCAGTCAGAGTCTTAACAATGTTCACGGGGTTATAGTAAAATTACTATGCACATCTTACCAAATATGGTGTCCAACAAAATTATAACCAAAGTGATGTGAGGTGGAAAGAATATAGATCTTCTTGTACTGTAGAATCAGAAAATTTCGTTGTTGTTTGAATTTTGTTTGTTTGGTTTTTTTTTAAAACCAAAAAATTTTAATCCCATGAAATTTTCTAATTCTATATTATATCTTTTTATGGAACTTATCTTGAATATGAAAATACAAATCATTTGTATGAAAGTACGACATTAAAATGTTAGAAAGAGTTGTGAAACATTTTGTTAGTGAAATATGATGTTTGTTATGATATTTTTGTCTATTTTTTTCCAATTTCTCAACCAACTTATTTCATTTCATCAGATAAGTGTAGTAAATTCTGTGTTGTAAAATTTGATAGCATCTTAATAGTGCCCCAAATTATACTTGGTATGCTATTATAAAATTTTATGTGGACATTTTTTTAAATTCATTATTGTACATTCCTTTAACAAAATAATTTATGCAATTTATGTGCCGATTTCATATGTATCAATAAATGATCAAAACATATTGAGCAACTTTTTATCTCTAAAGATTACCAGCAAGATTTCCACACAGCTCAACATTGTCATGTGTTTGACCAAATCAAATAGCAATTCCAAGACAGAACTGTTTTATATACATTATAAATGTTGAATTTAGACATTCGAAGACTACATTCAGCTGTGCTAGAAAACCAAACCAAGTTTGTCAGATCAGGGATTTTCCACACTCTTATGGGAATGGGGCCCGGACCTTTCGATTTTGGAATTTTTAGCAACTTAAATTCTAAATAGGAAAATCTCAAAATATGCAAAATTGTTTGAAAATACAATACAATCATAAAAATTGTCATTTGACTTCAATTGAGAAATTTTGACTGCAAATTGGGGAAAAGATATATTTTTTTGTATTGGTAAATGGGCCTAATTTCGGACCCATATGATATGGTGGAAAATCTCAAGATGGTAGCTCATTTAAATCCATGTACAGCAGAACATTTTCATGCATTGAGAGATCACCCTTTCTGCCACCAAAATTTGGGTTTTCAAAATAGTTTTTTTCACAGATATTTAACGAGTGGATTTCAAAATGTGTTCTCAAAAGACAGGTGTTGCAGTTAAAGATGGCTTTCACTGTGTAAACTGCTCATGTTGGATCTGTGGTTACGGCATTCATATGACAGTTTTGGAAGCCCTGTCCAACTCATACCCGAGACTCCTGTATAACAGATAATGACCATGTCTTCTCCAAGCACTGTCCTAGTGTGCTTGACAAACAAACAAGTTCTCAATGAATTTGTACGATCCAAAGCATAGGTAAAAATTTGGGGGGACCTCAGTTGTAGCTGGTGACTCTCTCTTTCTGTGAACAGCAAATTCTTCGAGGAATGTCAAAAACAATGAAAGCTACCAATCGGAGAAAAGTGGTGAATGGATACATGTCATCTACCAATGAAACGAGTGTTATATGAATGATGACATCTCCCTTTCTCACATACTTTGAGCAATTTGGCCTGTATATTGACTTTTTGGCATCGATTTGACATTGGCTGCAGGTACTGTTTCATGAGTCAAACAGAATATGTCTAACAATCGATCACACGATATCGGGGAAAGTACGTAAACACAGAATAATGGCGACATGCAGGCTATGCCACAAGTCTTTTCAATGGCTAAAAACTCAGGGGTCGGTGACAGGATAATCCAAGTGAAAATTTAGATCAGCGCTAGATGTTGCCACCAGTGACCGCCAAAATGAAATATTATCGGTCAAGGTGTTTTGAGAACGACGTGCATCAGAAAACCCCGACTTGGGAAGATGGAAATTATGAACAATTACAAAACCATAACCTTACAAATTAATCGACACAGACAAAACCTACAGGTGTTGCCCTGCCCCTCTTCTGTCTCTCCCCCTCCCCCAGGTATCGGACGAATAAAGATATAAATAAAAACATAATACAGGCATGGTAGAGTATATTTTATTGTCAGAATTTCTTTCCATTTCACATGTTTCAGACAAAGTAAGGATCCAACATTAATTCTAAGCACTTGAATGCTGGGAGATCCACAACATCACATTTTACGTTTAGGATTACATGTATTATATCATATTACACATCTGTCATTCAATAAAGCTATCGTTATACATTTTGTATCAAATGAAACCTAGTACATGTATTAATCATTACAATGTTTTTGTATATCCTGTATCAAAATAATAATCATCGCAATCACGGTCTCAATATCAGAAACAAAATCAAATACAATAAAAAATCAATACTCGTATAAAACTAGTGACCGGTAACTCTAAAATTGTTAATTTATATTAGCATGTATATAGTTGAACTTCAATCAAAGACCACTTCATTTATACAGTCATCTCACAATTGAGACCAAACCAGTTGTAAAATTTGGGTGAAGATCATTTTGTAAAGAAACCTCACTAAAACGGCTACCTGACTAAACTGACTGTTATATTAGGTGGTCTTTGTCATGATGTTCTAGTATAGTTGTGTATTGATATAATAAATGTTTTTCGAATTTTTATATTTATATTAGTGATAATACAGAGTTAAACTTCAACAGAGAGCACCTGATGCTTGGAGATCCATTTTATTACAGTCGAACTCGAATATATTGAAGTCTAGGGGGGAATTAATTTTTTTTTCTTCAAATAAACAGGGATTTCAAAATAACCAAATTATAGTGGTAATGAATAAATTTGGCCGGGGAGTAAAAATCATTTCAAAAAATAAAGCAGGATTTCAATGTAAGGGGGGGGGGGGGGGTTTCCAATATAAGTGGGTTCGACTGTACATTCAAAGATCACATGGATAACATCTATATCGACATTTTTAAATCAATAAGTAGCTAAAATATCTTAAATCAATTACATACTTTATATGTAATAAAAATACACTTGACATAACAATACAAACATTTTCTATTTCATTTCGTCTATATATATTGTTTGTTAACCAGTTCTGCTTGTAAACATAATTTATGTGAATCTCTTGATATTAAAACCAAGCACTGATAGACATGATGATGAATTACAATTTCACAAGGTCCTCCACAGCCTTAACAATGCAGTTGGCACTAATGCCATATTTCTCTAGCAATTCTGCGCTCTTACCACTGCGTGGGACTTCTCGCACTGCCAATTTTTTCACTATAGTGTTGCGACAACAGGCAACTGCAGAGCAGACAGCATCCCCGATACCGCCTAAAATGAGAACAAAAATATATGGAATATAAATCTCCAGTCATTTGCCTATTTTAGGGCACATAAATATTTACTGCATTTAGTTCTACTCAGTAATCACTAAAATTTGCTTTAAGACATCCTTTTTCTTGGTTACACAAAAGTTCAATGGCTACGACCTTGAATTGTTTTCTAATCGTATCGCTCTGTTAATGTTTACTTGTATGTTTTTTTCTCTTACAGAGGAAAAACACAGAATATAGGTCTACCTAGGTAATGTGGCACATCCGGCTTTTGTGAAAACCAAAACAGTACGATCTATTTTCCAAAGATACGAATGCACAAGTAAAATCGTGACTCCATGTATTACTGCAGCTCTCAAATTTGTGTTGCCAAAAAAAAAGTCTGTCAGGCCTGTTGTGATTCAATTTAGACTCGTTGCGTTTGTAAACATGTGCCAATTTACCTTGGTGGACCTCTTCCATATACATGACATACATTTGTACAACATAAACCGTACAAAGGATACAGTAATTAAGGTCTATAAACTTCCACACGTATTAAGTTGAGGCTCTGGCAGGGTTCCACTCTATGCTCTTTGGAGGAAAGAGATGCTATGTTAACATTAGCAGTGGCCAAAATCACCAATGCCTACTCAGTCAAAGAAATTTATTTGAAAAAGACTATGTTTTCATAAATTTGCTGAAAAATTCTTTCAAAAATAGTACATTGTATATTCCAACAATTTTTGAAAAAAATGACTACAAGGCCTAAAATTTTTATTCTAGTGTGAAATTATGAGATGGTTAAAAGGGCTTTAACAGCTATACCAGAGGCATACACAAACTTGTTATTAAAATGCCCCAAAAAGGATTTTTTCCATGTGTACAGAGAAGTTACAAACTATAGATGTATTGCCGTGAAATTGATCTTGGCTGTCAACTTATGCCAATGTAAACAAGGATCTTGGGCATACTGTTTCACACCCTTTGCCATCTGACCTTCTGCCCATTCATTTTCAAGTTTGATACCTGTTCTGTCCTTGTAACTCCTACGGCTAAACAAGTTTATTTGTTGACATATGAGCGGCAGAAACGGGACAACTGACCTCATACAATATCCTTTAGCAGACGCTGATGCCAGCCTTAATAGATAGCATAAGCCTCCATCAACTACGTACAGTTGAGCTAAATAGACAAAATTACACACACATTTCTATCTGTAGTAGCAGATTGGATGAGATTATTGAAGCATTGAATCCTTTCATTTCAACGATCAAGTGCGGTCTGCTAATACGGATAGAAACGTGTGTGGTTTTGCATTTACTACGTGCCCCTTATTTATTTAATTCTGTATTCAAATTTTAAATTAATTCCTCTTTTAATGATGTCATGAAATATTTTTGATAACTGGAATTCCATTTACAAAAGTAGATCCAGCGGAAAATCTTTATCCAACTGCAGTGCAATACAGTGCAGTGTATTACACGCGCATATCGAACACTGTATTGTAATTATTGTTTACACATGCATGTAATGAAAATCCTTACCTTCTGGGAAATGGTCTTCTACAGTGAGAATCCTGCCTCCTGTCTCCTTTGCGTTTGCCCGGATGGTTGCTTCATCAATGGGCTTAATTGTAAATGGATCGATGACTCGGACACCAATTCCTTTTTCAGCAAGTTGATCGGCAGCTTTGAGTGCCTCCTGCAGAGTTACACAACTACCAACAATTGTAACTTGATCATTGTCGCCTTTTCTGACAACCTGCATAAAAGAATTCCAAACATAATCATTTTTTCTGTTTTATTGGTGTCTTGTGCTACGCTGAACACTTTTTCAGCGATATGGTGGCAGCCAGTTATTAAAAGTGGAGGAGAGAACCCCGTTACAATGAACCTGAGAAGAGACCATCAGCTTTCAGCAAGTATATGGCCGTCTTTTCATAAAAACCCATGCCAAAACAAATTAAAATTGAGCATGAAGTTTACTATAAGTGATCTACTGTAAAACATGCTTTTTGTGACCACCTGTGTATAAAGACTACCTGGTCACAAAGATTGTTTTTTTGCTGTCCCGATAGTACCATTTGTGTACAAATCAAACCTCTATATAAAGACCACCTCCCTAATAAATAGGGGTTTTCTTGTGTCCCTAAGGAGGTCGTTGAATATAACTTTTACTGTAGATCAACAAAATAAACAAACTTATTTACACACTGAAAATATCACTGGAAAAAAACAAAATGTGTTTGAGAAGCGATACGCAATGATGAAACAAACAAAACAAATTTTTCGGGTTTGAATACCTTTGCTTGCCCCACTTTGAAGACTTCATCTTTCCCATATATAACGGATGTGGCAGGTCGGCTGGTCCTGATGAAACATATTCCAGGTGTATCTGCTGCAAGTTCCACTGCTCTTTCCGTGGACACGGCATCACTCGGATAAAATACGGTACTTCCTGCAACACTACGGAACATCGATAAATCCTCCAGCGCCATCTGCGACGGCCCATCTTCTCCTTTAGAATAAATTACCAAGAAATGTATGGAGACAAATCTTAAAGTTGCGTGTAACTTACTGCATTTGTTTTAATTAATCCCATTACTTATCTGTCAACTGAAAGTTCGCAGTGTGCTAATGAAAATAAATTACAATAAATAAACGTTGTCAGAACTGAAAGTATCTGTACAGGATAGGAGGACTTCTTGTCATCTAGATAGGAAACAGGATCTTATATGTCTTTGCGAGCTAGCAAATGAGAAAGAGTTCTACAGTAATTCTTTGTAATGATGGTAACTCTCTAGCTATCGTGCCTTCTTTTGTATAACTGAAATATATCCATATTTCAAAATTTTATCGTCATGTTGTACACAATTACGAGGCAGAACCAGAAGCAAGAGGGGCTCACAAAAAGTGAAAGTCACATGACTGACAGTCAACATATTTACTGAAAATATAAATGTTCTGTATGAACTCGTAACTTTACTATTCAATTTTCCAGAGTAATATAAAAGAAAAATTACAGTGTAACACTTGTTTCATAAGGTCTTTGAATCCACAGTGTTCTAAGAAACATACCAATTGAGACTCCACAGTGAGATCCAACAAAGTTAGCATTGGTCTGCGAGATGGCACCCATTCTGATTTGGTCAAATGCTCTTGTTAAGAAACATGCAAATGTGTTGATAAAGGTTACGGCTCTGTTACGAGTGGCACATCCAATGCCAACTCCAACAAGATTCTGCTCAGCAATGAAGCATTCGATAAACTGGTTTGGACGAGCATCCTGGAAAAAAATTATTGACTCTAAATGTACAGATGCAATTTTGGAGTTGTGTTAGATAATAATCCATTAACTCCTCAACCCCCTGAAAAACAATGGACTCTACTGTCAATCAAAGACTTAGACCAGTCCAAATGTGTCTCTAGCGGTGTATAAGTTAAGACATTAAAACAATACCAATACAGAACTGGAAATAAATACAAAAATTTAAAACCTACCTACCTTGACACATTTTACAAAATCGGTTATCAGCACTCTTAGACGTTTTTGACAATACATTATGGTTTAGTATTTGCCCTTGCCTCATACCACTATTTTCTTTTTAAAATTCAAACTATACTGACAAAATCTTATTGACAGCAATCATTGTCTTGAGCATTAATTTCATTATTTTTTTTTTTTTTAAAAACCTATAACTTTGTATAATGTTAATAATAATTGTCTGAGACTCAGATTATATTTTTAGATGGCCTTACATATTCATGATATGAAAAGACTGACCCAATTAAACCTTAAAGGTTAATAATCTTACCTTAAGTTTAATTGAAAAGGTGGAATTCTTTGTGTCGGCATCCAGACCGATAACCCTGTCACTACTTTTACCAAGTTTTGCTAATGCTGTGCCGTAAGCAGCCCTTGTAGCTAACTGCAAAACGAAAACAGAAAATCTTTTAAGGACAGTATATAGATAATGTGAAGACAACAAATATATCATTGAATACAAGGCAATATGTAATGTGAAGAGAACAGACAGACAATATGATAATGGAAATTTTCGCATCTGTTTATTTTTGCCTTTTTCGCCAGAAAACATTCACTGTTTTAAATTCACCCCAAATAACCGTAGTCTCATGATGATATATATGTATATAAGCGCTTCAAATATTTAGCTTGAAAACATTGCCTCCATTCTAAATTTGCCCTCTCATCTAGGGGCAAAAATTAAATAGGAGCAAATACTTCCAGGTTATGTAAGACAGTTATATATAAGTATTAATGGATTTTTAAAGTATTATATATAAGTATTAATGGATTTTTCTAAGTATTATACATAAGTATTAATGGATTTTTCTAAGTATTATACATAAGTATTAATGGATTTTTATAAGTATTATAAATAAGTATTAATGGATTTTTATAAGTATTATACATAAGTATTAATGGATTTTTATAAGTATTATACATAAATTTTAATAGATTTTTATAAGTATTATATATAAGTATTAATGGATTTTTAAAAGTATTATATATAAGTATTAATGGATTTTTCTAAGTATTATACATAAGCATTAATGGATTTTTCTAAGTATTATATATAAGCATTAATGGATTTTTCTAAGTATTATATATAAGTTTTAATGGATTTTTCTAAGTATTATATATAAGTATTAATGGATTTTTCATGCCAGTTCAACTTTGTCTTACAGATGTAGCAGTCAAGCAACTTACTCTTATATTTTCTCTTTGAACCAAAAAAAGGTTTAGTATGATCATGCCAGAGACACTTCAATTTAAACAAAAGTGAGGTAAATATGTGTTTTTCATATGATATCATAAAATATCTGACTTGTGTTGTTTTATTTTCAATTAAATACGAAAAACGAGAAACGTTATAAATACGAGAAACAGTAAAGTACAAACTATACTAGCGGAAAAAAGAAACTGTGTATAATTAAAAGTTAAATAAAAACATAAAAAGTATTTTCTGATCGCTCTTTTTTCTGAAAGGCATAGTTTAATATACTAAACGCGTGTTTGAGTACTCAATATCGCTTTTTAATAGCCTTGATGGCCACAGCACGTTTTCTGTTTTGAGCCTCGCTGTTCTGCTCTGACATCAACATGTTGCGAGGTTAGCGTGGTGTAGGAGTATTTTTTGTTTTCCGCTAGTATACAAAAATGTGGAATGTTTTTTCTGGCAACTTTGTTATGACAAGGTGTATTTCTGGAACCTACCAACATTCACCTGTTATCCAAGCTTACAACTCTGGTATTCAGGTAATTTGATATTACTAATGTTCATATCTAGAACCTGACAACACTCACCTGTTATCCTAGCTCACAGCTCTGGTATTCAGGTAATTTGATATTACTAATGTTCATATCTAGAACCTGACAACACTCACCTGTTATCCAAGCTCACAGCTCTGGTATTCAGGTAATTTGATGTTACTGATGTTTATATCTAGTAGTCACTCACCTGTTGTCCAAGCTCGTAGTTTGGAGGCTCTGATAATTTGATGCCACTAATGTTGACCGCTGGAACCTGACAAGTTGGAGACTGAGGTTTGAGATTATGCTTGCCCTTGTTCACTATGTTATCACTAATGGCAGTAATGGCTGCTTCAGATTTGGCACCCAGGGGTTTACCATGCCAATTTTCCTCGTCTTCAACACCTACAATCAAATCAGAATGATAAGACATGTATAAGGATATTGTGAGTCTCCAAAGAATGGACTGAAATGTATGCTTTGAGTGTTTTGATTTTTTGTGTTGTATTACATTCCACCAAGAATTTTTCGCTAAGAGAGGTCACCAGCTCTAGATAAAGTGCCACAACTTCTGACCATTAGGCCAATGCACAATCTAATTAAAAAAAGGATCAGTCTCACCGCTCCTGTTTTCTGATGTGTCGCATAGAGGATCTAACGCAATCCGCTATGGGGTCACGTGCAGGTGACCTGTTGTAGATGTGTAATGTTCGACCAATAAAAATGCGACTTACAAAACTTAATGGCACAGAGATATTATTTATTTTATAAAAAAGGAAACCGTCAGTCTGCAAAATCCCATTAGAATATGTTTTGTGATTTGAACCCATCCAGGGTTAGGAATATAAATCTGTACCACCGTATTTGTGTGCTCAGTGTTATTTATAATGTTAAAAATGTTTACAGAAGCCGCCACAGGTAAGGCTGGTACTTGGAAGTTATTTAAAGTACCGTATTTTATGGCCTATAAGTCGATAGGTCGAATGGCCGATTTTTGGCAAAAATCCAGGCTTAAGTATTAGATAGGTCGAAACAGAGGATAGGTCGATGTCGGCAAAGATGGTGAATGGGAGAACACAGAAAATTGCATCGTTTATGTTTAATAATGCTAACACGATGGTAGCCTATTAAAAAATCAGAGTGATCGGCCTATTTTACGGCACAGTATTAAATAGGAGTGATTAAAAAGCATAATAAGTTGCATTATATTATTTAACATCACTTATAACTGATTAGGTATACCTGTCAAATCATCATTAAATTCCCTGTTTACACAAGCGAATCCTTGTCTTTCCTTACATTGACCTAAATTATTATGCTACTGCAATTGTCAAACAATTAAATACTCAAGGTTTATGTCAATTGATTTATGTAACACCTTTTTCCAAAACTTTCCCAACTTCAAAGACTGCCGCGCGATCCTTATCCGTGAAGGTCACGTTTGCTTGTCTGAATGAAGACTTCACAGTGGGGTGATAAAGGGAATCATTCAAAAGTATAAACTGTTATAAATATAATGTAAACGAGTATTTTTAAGCCACCACAGTAAGGAATCTCAATGATATGATATTGTAACTTGAAAGATCATTATTTTGTCACTTGATTATGAACACATTTACGCACACAAGTAAGTCCTATTAAGTGTTAAATACAAATGGGTGTTTGGAGTTTTATCCATGGAAAATTTTGAATTAATGTTAAAATGAATTGCAGATACAAGTTAAATATTTCACTATTTTTTTTAAAGATAATTGCGGCGAATAGGTCGAGGTCACAACATTGGAGAAAAAAAATATCGACCTATA
The DNA here is from genome assembly GCA_030159075.1 of Atrina japonica. Taxonomy (NCBI): domain Eukaryota; kingdom Metazoa; phylum Mollusca; class Bivalvia; order Pterioida; family Pinnidae; genus Atrina; species Atrina japonica. The sequence continues at coordinate 258,801 of BROG01000768.1, read as the reverse complement.
GGCCGTAAAATACGGTAAATTTAAAACATGTTTTTTTCGTGAAAATTTGTCTGGTGTTTGGAATTGAGAGGGATCAGTATTTAAAAGTTGTTTTTACTTGAAAATAGGAGAAATAAATCCGGACTTTGGTTACATGATTGGAATCAGGAAATGATCGTTTTTTTTTTAGAAAGATCAGTTTTCTGAAGTTGCCCTGTATACAGTGTTCAATATAGGACCACGAACAAGGGGGCCAGACGGGTCCATGCTATTAAAATCAGGGGGTCATTTTCAAAAAGAAGGGGCCATAACATATAAAGAAAAACTCCTTTGTATGAGTTTTTACTGTAACCATCATGACTGTACATGTACATTGGTTCTCAATATACAAAAATTGGTAATCCTGTAGTGAAGATTTAATTTTTTAAAATTTTGTGCAGCTCATACAAGATTTGTCACCATAAGTCAACCAGTTTTTAAAAGTTCGTCGTGTAACCATCATGAAACTTTCTGATTCTCAGAGACCATCTGATTTTTAGCTGTTTTTTTTTTTTCACTTGATGACAAACTTGGGTTGTTTTGAATATTATTTCGAGTTTTTATTTAGAACTCTGGGTGACTGAGAAAAAGTCCGATATTCTCTTCATGTTTTTAAATGTTAACAGAGAGAAAAATGTCGTCTGCACATGGACGAGCACATAATACGCTTCAGCATATGCTACACCAGGCGTTGGCAGACTCTGACACTGAAGTCGTTTTAACTAATAACACCAGGCAGTTACTTCCAGCTATGTGGTTTGCTCAAGACTATCCACAAATAATTCAGATCGTTATATTCCATTCACTGCATTAACCTAGCGTAGTGGAGATAATCGGAAACGGAGCGGGCTTGAATTATCGTGTTAACTATCCACGATGTGACATTTCAAGGTTATATTTCGGCTTATACGCCCGACATTTAATTGAAATAAGTTATCACTGGGAAGATAGCATTGCGGCCAAGTGGCCCATCATTGAATTTTAATTGCGCCATGTCTGATTTCAGCGGACCATTGACGCAATGGCGCGGCCTAGATTGAACACTGCTGTATATACCTGGTATGTTGCAATGATACATGTTGGTTTCTCTTTAACAGTAGTAGCATCATACAGAGTCTTACATAGGGTGTCTACATCATGACCATCTGCCACATAGGTGTTCCATCTGAAATAGTGAAATATTATACATGTAATAGGTAACATGAGATTCATAATGCCACACAGGTGTTCCATCAGAAATAGTGAAATGTTATAGGTAACACGAGATCCATAATGCCACATAGGTGTTCCATCTGAAAAGGTGAAATGTTATAGGTAACACGAGATCCATAATGCTACATAGGTGTTCCATCTGAAATAGTGAAATGTTATATATGTTGCCAAATGTGTGTTCCATCTGAAAAGGTGAAATGTTATAGATAAAATGAGATCCATAGTGCCACATGGGTAATCCACATGGAACTTTATATGTAATGAGAGATTGGTCAATAAGTCTTACAAAGTACAGTATTACCTGTACATAAGGTCACCTGTATTAAGCAGTCATCTCTTCTAAATAAGTGGTCAGTTTTGATTCCCCAAAACATTTTCCTTATATTATGATACATAACTCAGTCAGCGGTCACCCCTTTCACATCCAAAGTTACCAAGTTGACCCAATTAAACATCTATTCATATTTCAATGTGCTGTTTGCTTGTGATCCAAACACATACTGATTTCTACCTCACTCTTGACTAATAAGCTACTCCATTGAGGATTATCAAATTAAAATTTGCATAGAAAAAGAGACAAAAAAATTTACCCAAAAGCCTCTGCTCTATTTTTGTAGACGTCAACTTTATGTGATAAACTTGTTGCTTCACTCTGACCTAGTCTGTTGACATCAAAGATGGCTACCAGATTGTCCAGTTTGTAATGGCTGCTAAAGGCCATGGCTTCCCATATTGAACCTTCTGCACTCTCTCCATCTCCAATGACGCAGTATACACGGTAACTATAAATTACATGAAAACAAGGATTAAGTCTCTAAACTTAGTGAGAAGGAATATCTTGTTAATTTTTCTAATGTGAACTAGTATAATACAGGAGACATTGGTGAGTTGAATTTCAATGAATTTCTGTTTCCAATAAATTTGGGGGCCCATTTTTATTATTTTTTTCTTTATAGAAAAAAAATTAATGAAATAAGTGTATCATAGGTTCCTAAAAAGGAAGGAGGGAGGGAGGGAGAGAGAGAGAGAGAGAGAGAGAGAGAGAGAGAGAGAGAGAGAGAGAGAGAGAGAGAGAGAGAGAGAGAGAGAGAGAGAGAGAGAGAGAGAGAGAGAGAGAGGAGAGAGAGAGAGAGAAGAGAGAGAGAGAGAGAAGAGATTTGAGAGAGAGAGAGAGAGAGAGAGAGAGAGAGAGAGAAACAGTTAAAAATGAGTGAGAGACACACACACACACACACAGACAGATCAAGAGAGAAATCAGAGAAGACATTATTCATTCCCTTTTAATTTACAAGGATGACAAAAGAGTTAAACTGAACTTGACAACTATGAACCTTAGAAGCAACAGATTAAACCCTCTACAATAAAAAAAACCATCTGTAAAGTTTGTAACATAGAACTACTTACTCGGCTTTATCAATGAATTTTCCTATGTATGCCATACCAGCAGCACAACTCAGACCCTGTCCAAGTGACCCGGTTGCCACGTCAACGAAGTTCAACCGCTTGAAAAAGAAATCATATTTGAAGAGTTATTTATGTCAATGATTTTAAAGTTCACACTGAAAAGCATAAGCCTGACTTCACAACCACAGGATAGAAAAAAAAAATACAGTAAGTTCAAAACAAGGTAATTTTTAAATAAAATTCAAGTCCTATCCATCGTGTAGAGCCAATGTTTTTCCATTTCAAATTTGCCTTAATTCTGTTTTTCAGTTTTGATGAATTCTGTTTTATTTTTGTTTTCGTAAGATAATAAAAAAAAAAAAAATAGAGACACAGATTAGATGAAGAACATTGAATGATACTGACTAATATCATCATACCCGGTACGTTCAATTGTCTGCCAGCTTATAATAAGAGACAAATACATAAAGCGGTGCACAATTATGTGATGAAATATTGTAAATAAACAAAGAAACTAAGTGTATATAACACAGAGAAACAGCACATTATTTCAGAATTTAATACCAAGTGTTGGTATTTTCAAAGATTTTTCAAAAATGCAAATTCTGCTTCAGATTGCCAATTGTGATTCTGTGACAGTGGAAAATCACAGGCCCTAGTGTTTAGTTGATGTATGCGAAGCAGAAGCAGGTAAACCTGACCTCAACTGCTGTACTTAACCAAATGACCATGCCCACACCCGGGCGATAGCTTAACTTGAATCTCAAACAACAAAGTTTTCCATTTAGATGAGGAATGGGATGTAGAAGAAACTAAAAATCTTAACTTAAGGATATATATAGACATTTATTTTTTGTGTCAAAAAATCTATGATTTTGATTTTGAATAGTGCTTTACACCACACTTCAAAATTCTTCAGTTATACGGTGGCAGCCACACTCAACAATTCTTCAGTTATATGGTGGCAGCCACACTCAACAATTCTTCAGTTATATGGTGGCAGCCACACTCAACAATTCTTCAGTTATATGGTGGCAGCCACACTCAACAATTCTTCAGTTATATGGTGGCAGCCACACTCAACAATTCTTCAGTTATACGGTGGCAGCCACACTCAACAATTCTTCAGTTATATGGTGGCAGCCACACTCAACGATTCTTCAGTTATATGGTGGCAGCCACACTCAACAATTCTTCAGTTATATGGTGGCAGCCACACTCAACAATTCTTCAGTTATATGGTGGAAGCCAGTTTTTACTGGTGGGGGAGAAGACACAACAGACCTTCCGCACGTAAACTCGCAAACTTTCTCACAATATAAGCTTAGGTTCCAGTGGGACTCAGACCAGATCTGAATAGAAATGAGAGACTTCATGGTTCAAAGCGCAATGCTCTAACCACATGGCCATGGAGAAAATATAGATACGTACAGGAGTGGGATGTCCTTCCAGGTCGCTGTCAATCTTTCTGAGATTGAGTAGATCCTTGACATTGATAAGTCCGGCTTCCGCCCAAGCTGCATACAGAACTGGTGCTGCATGTCCCTGTAATAAAAAGAAAGTATTCTTAGATAAACAACGTTCAAGTGCTCGCCTTCTGAACAATGGCATCTGCACAAGTGCAACAAGTGCAATTGATGCTTGAGTCACACTGATAGGTGTTTTGTCTAGCTGTCCAAGATAGTGTGTGGGTGTGTAGAAATAACCAAAAGGACTGAAAAAGAATCTAAAGGGAATGCCTAGTGAAATAGGTAGTAAATATATATTACAAAGGTCCAATAGGCCTTGGCCTAAGGCACTAACATTTCAAACATAGAAAATTATGCAGCTGATATTATCTGTTTACATACATGTAGGTGCAGCATGCGACCTTGATCTTTGACCCCATGACCTCGAAACTATTTTCAAAATGATTAACTCATCAAACTCTTCTGTAAATCAATGACTTAGACCAGTCCAAATGTGCTTTTAGGGGTGAATGAGTTGATAGGTTATTCCTAACATCTTTGGTTACAAAAAGATTTTAAAGCGATATAAGCTGTCACAATGATTATTTTTGTCCCCTGACATATAGTTGAGATTATGATAAAACGTGTGTTCAAATACATTATCAAACACGTGAAACGTTGTAAAAGATCTTCTTTTCAAAGTTATTTGTTTTATTAGAATTTAAGTTTTCCCGTACTTTTAAAAAATCCAGCTGTATTTTCGTATGCCATGACCTTTCAGATAAACTCTTTCACCATATCACAAGTACTTCGTAATTCGGTCAGGGGATCTTGGGCCTTTACGCTCTCAGACTATGTTAAAGTCTGCCGATTTTTTGTGTGTTTTATATTTACTTTTAAAATACAGGACGTGATTTTTATTGGAAAGTGCATGTATTATGTATATATGAATATATATATATATATATATATCAGGTCACTGAAAGAAATTTTTCCGATCTTTAATGTTGCCTGTACCTTGAATGCTGACATTGACAAAATTAAAACAATATAACTGTGAAAAGTATGCGTACCTTATGTTTTTACAATCGTGCCACCATGTCCAGTGGAGTGGGGCAGTTCATGATCATATGTATCAAGAATGATAAAGCCGAGAATTAATGGAACGAGTTAAAAATGGGTCGAGATCGCCTGATATACCCAGCACATGGACAATTTCAGAAACAAATATTTTGAAAGACAAAAAAGACCAACTTTGCCTGATTTAGGTATGAAATGATGATGTATGAAAATAAAAGCAAAGGGTAATAAGAATAGAATGTATTTCAACTGCAAATAGCACGTGCTTATTGGACACTCGGTAATCTTCGTAAATATTTACCGAATGTTATTTGCAATGCTCAAAGTAATGGCGGACAAACAATAACTGATATTACGGGTTACATTTGGCACGATTGTTGCAATTATACCCATGCATTTGTTATTCTAACCACTAGATTGTCTCTTTGGTATATATATGAGATAATATATTACATAACATGGGCATAAAAAAATTTCACCTATGACAGCTCATATCGCTTTAAGGTCACCTGAGTCAAAGGCTCAAGAAAAAACTCGGGGCCGGAGCACTGCAAGTTACTACTGTATAAATACACACTGTATCATGGGATCATAAAGAAGTCGTTTACTGTACCTTTGACAATACAAATCGGTCATTAGATGCAGATCGAGGCTCCTTGGGATCATACTTCATGGTATGGAAGAACAACACCGACATAATCTCTGCCATCGAGCAACATGATGTTGGATGTCTGAAATAAAAATATCGAAGTGCACAAAAAATGAAAATAATATTTCTGACTCATCTTGTGATGAGGGACGTCTCGTAAACAAAAAATTGATAAATGTGATGTTGAAAATTAGGGTTGTGTACAGGACTCAAAAGTATATCATGATATATATTGTCCGATTCACATAGGATGGCTGGGTGGAGTTAACCTTTTGATTACCATACGGATGACTCTACTCACTTTTCGGTTATGACAAGCTGCACGGGAAAAGCGTTTTATTCTTTATTGGATACTCTCTTATGTATGGTGACAAGTAGGGACGATTACTCTTGTCAGTGTAATTTTCAATTTAAATGCTTTATTTACCTAAAATTCAAACTCGTCCAGGTCAAGAAAGGGTTCACAAGGCTCCACCCCACCACCAGGTCATATGGATTTTACTATATCATGATAAATGAAAAGTCTATCACACATATAAAAAATGTCAGGAATATTTACTGTTACACTGAATAGAAGCCTAAATACAAAAACTAATTGTAGAACTACTATTTATTCATTACATTTGGTACATGCGTAACTTATCTTAGGCAGAAAAGATATTTTGTTGATATATAGCGCTTAGGTGACAATGACAAACACTGATAAACGAACCAACATAATATCCGTATTTTATTTTTCCAGAAAATATCAATTTTTTTTTTTTTTAATACTGATGTACAATGTATCGTTATCATCAGATACAAAATCGCAATATATCATCGTATAGGCTATACATCACTATCATAAATAGACCCAACACTACAGAACCGTGCATTTACCATTATTGTAAATCATTACATGTACTTATCATTTAAACTGAAAGTATTTATAAACATAAAATATATCAGGGAGACGTTGACCTCTAAATGACCAGCGCGGTGATTGCATAATTAAAACAATGAACCAGTCGTTAGATCTACCGGTATGTGGTTAAGTACAACAACGATTAGAGATTGCTCTTGCATGTCATATACTGTCAAATCCACTTGTAACATGATGGAAGAAAGATAGATTTAAATGTCATCATAGCTGGATTTCGTTATGTTTGGATCCTTGTATAGTATAATGTAAGAAATGCACGGGGAAAGTCAAGAGATATATCCGAACTATACCCGATATCTCATTATATATGGTCTTGTTATAGTGGATTGCGACTGTATAACAGAATGGTACATATGAATACAGAATGTTTCACTTACATATACAGTAAAACCTGCTTTAGCAATCACCTGTATATATAATATAGATATATAGAGATATATATCGGAGGAAAGTATATATATATATATATATATATATATATATATATATATAAGGTATATATATATATAAGTGTGTGTGTGTAAGATATATATATATAGAGAGAGAGAGAGAGAGAGAGAGAGAGAGAGAGAGAGAGAGAGAGAGAGAGAGAGAGAGAGAGAGAGAGAGATGAGAGAGAGAGAGAGAGAGAGAGAGAGAGAGAGAGAGAGAGAGAGAGAGAGAGAGAGAGAGATGAGAGAGAGAGAGAGAGAGAGAGAGAGAGAGAGAGAGAGAGAGAGAGAGAGAGATACCTCACCTAATAAAACCACCTAGCTTAGGAGACCACCAAATTTCAGATCAAAAATTTCCAGTCTCATGATAAATTTAGTAAGTACAGGACCTCAATGAGGGGACCACCTCACTTATCACATTCATGTACATACAATGTACATATATACATGTGTATAATATATATATATATATATGTGAACTCAACATCTATATATATATATATATATATATATATATGTGAACTCAACATCTTTGCTTACCCTGTTCCAGCAGCTGTTGTAGAATTAATGCTATGAATCCTCAGTTTGTTAGCAATGTCTTTCAGACTTTGCTTAGTGGCAGAATCAATTTTACCATCAGCCATGATCCCTGAACGAATATTGACAAAATGACCTCTGTTGGGCTTAACACAGGATGCAGTACTTTCCCTTTTCAATTTCCGAATGATAATCAGATGTAAGGACTCTTAAGCTTGTCAAGATGAGTTAATGCTTCCCTTCTATACCACCATTATTTATGTTTATACAAACAAAACAGGATTTTGTTGACAGATTACTCACACAACACTGACTATTTTCATTGGTTAAAAAATTAATATTTAGATTTCTATATTTGCTTGCTAACAATTACATAAGTTTACTAATTAACTCTCCCTTATCTAATCATCTTTATTAATTATTACAGTTTCTTATCTCACATGTCTGATGGCTGTACATTGTAAGATTTATGTTTTAGTAAATCTTGAAACAAAATTATGATTGATTTTTGATATACATGTAGATTACTTTGATGAGCAAAGTCAGACAATAACATTTTAAAAGTCTACAGGTATACGTTTTTACATTTGTACAGGTATATATTTGTAAACTTTTATCTTTTATATACCTTTGATTTACATGTGTAATATGCATGTAATCAATCATTTACAATGTATCAATAAAGACAACAAATTAGTGCAAAGAAAAATCGTGTTACAAATCAGATACCACAGGGTCGAGGGAGACAAACAAAAGGCCAGAGGTCAGGTTTTTTTTTTATCAGTGTTATATCTCTGTTAGTCTGTATAACAATGGACGGGAAAGCGTAGACTGGACAATATTTCATGTACAAGTATGTACTAAGTACATATACAAAAGTAGCAGTTTATACACCGGATAAAATTTACAGCAAGATTTATTTGCCACTTTAGTCATTTGAATATTCAGATTGATAACAGGAAATTATACACTTTCTCATCCTGCTTGGAGTGAATTTCCAACAAACACAGGAAATTTGAACATGTGTACTCACATATTATGCTAAATCACTTTTAAGTTTCTGTCAATTTTATACAACTATTTAAAAAAAAAAAAAAGGATACATGTTCAAAGTACAGTGTGATAAACGATCAGGTTAGATAATTAACATGTTTACATGCGCTACAACATTAAAGTGATGTTCCTTTCAAAATAAATCGACAGTTAAATACAAAAGAGTTACTTTAACAATGTAATTCTGCATGGTGTGTGTATATGTACAGACATTGTACAAAAGAGGGTAGCCTTAATTGCATTTCCACATTTACTGGTAGTTGAATTTGACATACAATGTACATGTAAATCGTAAACTGTACATGTGGCTGTAATTTCCTACCACATCTTCCAAAAAGTAATGTACAGATTTGTTTTGTTTTATGAATGTTCCGTTTTATAATATATATGTGTACCAGTATATTAAAACATTAGGATCAAGTTACAAGTTAATGTTATAAAAACTTATTTAGTTTTGCAAACAGACCATTATAGTCAACTCTCACATGTAAGTTGTTCTTTTACTTTAGACAAAAGACTGTACATTGTAAATGTGAGACAAATTAACTTTTGAGTATTAATGATTAACTGGTAAACACAAAACACTTAGTTGTTCCTTTACTTTAGACAAAAGACTGTACATGTGAGACAAATTTACTTTAGATTATTAATTGTCAACTCACTGTAAACAAGAAATACTAAGTCAACTCATTGTTCCTTTTCTTTAGACAAAAGACTGTACATGTGAGACAAATTTACTTCAGATTCTTAATCGTCAACTCACTGTAAACACGTTGTTCCTTTAAACAATAGAGTTGTTCTTTCAGATTTTATTTTACTGACAAACGAAACACTAAGTTGTTCATTTATTTTAGACAAAAGACTGTACATGACATGATGGCAGACAAATTTACTTTAGAATATTTTTGGTCAACTTGCACAGGTTTTCATTTTTCTTGCTTCACTTATGTTACATGTGATAAAATGAAGTCGGTAATTTTAAAATATGCGAACATATTGGTTACAGTCATGATCCCGTAGGTTGTACTTAAAAAAAAAAATTCTTTTTTAATAGGTGCGTGAGTACAGTCACAATTAGTGTGGACTCCATCATTATGTTACAACTACAATGTACACGGCTGAAATACTATCTTCATCATTTCATGTAAATAAAAGTGGAATGGCCAGATTAATACTTTTATCTATTTAGACTTTAGCTACATACCTATACATGTAATAAAAATGACTGGTAACTCTTTTTACAGGTGCTTTTTGACAGTATGTGGCGAATTACTTTATACTTATATCCACACTTACATGAATCATATGTAGGTTTTTCAGGTAATTATTTGATGAGCAAAACATAATTGTAAAAAATTTGGTAAATGACAAAAAAAAAGTTATGGCCTTCCACTGGCCAAACTGCTATTTAAAACGTGAAATATCTCACCACTGGTCAGCGCGGGTCCGAGTACCGCTAGCACCTAAGCTGACTATGTGAGAAAGTTTTGTCAGTTTACTTGCAAAAAAGTCAGTGGTCTCTTCCCAGGTACATCATAACCAGCTTCTCTCCTCCATCATTTAAAACTATGTCTAGCCACCACCACATGACCTACAGAACCAAGGTAATTAATTTCACAATTTTGGTACAGAGCATTATCCTCTTTCTAGCCATATATTCAGTTTTTATCCTTGATGTGCAAGGGTTAAATGAAGAATATTTTTAAAGTTTGGGGTATTTTTGGTAGTTTGCCCCCACTTCCCCTCCCCCAATGACCCAGGGGGTAGTACAGTATTATGAAATTCAGTTTGTATTTCCCTTAACTTAATGAAGCTTCCTACCAAATTTAAATATGACTAGTTTGGTAGTTGTCAAGAAAAGGTTAAAGAGGTTCAATCGTTTATAGACGACGCACGGTGTGCAATGACGGAGGAAGACCCGTGGCATAGGCCTAACTCCTTAGGTCACCTCAGTGAGTCATGTGACCTAAGGCTACAAATTGTTAAGTGTGGTGTAAAACACTATTCAAAATTAAAAAAAAGGAAACTAAAAATCCCTTCAACCATTAAAAACTGGTCACAACTTTATAATTTTAAAACACTACTCAAAATAAAAAAAAAGAAACTAAAAATCTCCTCAACCATTAAAAACTGGCCACAACTATATAATTTTTTAAAACACTACTCAAAATTAAAAAAAAGGAAACTAAAAATCCCCTCAACCATTAAAAACTGGCCACAACTATATAAAAAAACACTACTCAAAATAAAAAAAAGGAAACTAAAAATCTCCTCAACCATTAAAAACTGGCCACAACTATATAATTTTTTTAAAACACTACTCAAAATTATAAAAAAAAAAGGAAACTAAAATCCCTCAACCATTAAAAACTGGCCACAACTATATAATTATAAAAACACTACTCAAAATTAAAAAAAGGAACTAAAAATTCTAAAAAAAAAAAAAACTGGCCAACAAACTAATATAATTTTAAAACACTACCTCAAAAAAAAAAAAAAAAGGGAAACTAAAAATCTCCTCAACCATTAAAAACTGGCCAGAACTATATAATTATAAAACACTACTCAAAATAAAAAAAAAGAAACTAAAAATCTCCTCAACCATTAAAAACTGGCCACAACTATATAATTTTAAAACACTACTCAAAATAAAAAAAAAGAAACTAAAAATCTCCTCAACCATTAAAAACTGGCCACAACTATATAATTTTAAAACACTACTCAAAATTAAAAAAAAAAAGGAAACTAAAAATCCCCTCAACCATTAAAAACTGGCCACAACTATATAATTATAAAACACTACTCAAAATTAAAAAAAGGAAACTAAAAATTCCTATCAATTAAAACTGTAGAGTATATAATTTGATGAAAATTATCAATTGTAGAGTAAAACATGATTTTTATATAATATGTACATATAAAAAGTGAAAAATCCAAAACCATTAAAAACTGGCCACAATTATATAATTTTAAAACACTACTCAAAATTTAAAAAAAGGAAACTAAAAATCTCCTCAACCATTAAAAACTGGCCAGAACTATATAATTTTAAAACACTACTCAAAATTAAAAAAAAAAAAAGGGAAACTAAAAATCTCCTCAACCATTAAAAACTGGCCAGAACTATATAATTGAAAAAATTATCAATTGTAGAGTAAAACATGATTTTTATATAATATGTACATATAAAAAGTGAAAAATTCAAAACATTTACATTTTTCTGCATCACTATAGTATAGTATATAATTAAATATATATATATTTCTAATTTTTCTCTTGTATAATTGAAATTTATCCCACTCATAGACATATTTTGTCGTTATTTAAATATTAAGTTCTTTGTTAATCTTATGCTAATTGAGCACACATACTATCAATCGAATATACAGATATATTTCGTTTCATTTGTTAATCCTATGGTAATTGTGGTCATGTACAAAAATGCACAACGTAAATGAAGTGAGCTCCATCATAGACTTGTACCAGCTCCCACTTCATGTACACACAAACACATCTGATCTCGTGACAGCTGTTAACAGTCGCTATCTCTATATTATATTTGTCAATTTGGTCATGTACAATGTATTGTGTGTGCATGCCTTTTCAAATTTTTTGTATCAATATCAGTTTTGTTATGTCACGTTACTTCACAAGAATCTAGACAGAAATTTATTTTAAGTGTTTTACTGGAGTCAAAGATTTAGATAAAAACATGCATTTATCGTAAAGTTTATAGACAGTTTATGATCATTCGTAACAGTCGCTGGCCTTACAGCTGTGACATTTATAAAATCTGCACGATGTTAATTTCTTTACTACAAAAATTAAATGACATTCTCATTTATATCCTGTAATTCCAAGTAACTGATTTAAGAAATATTTCAAAAGTATTAATTTTCTGTGCTTAAGAAATTGATTGTTTTCCAAATTTTTAAGTATCTCTTTGATCATATGACATTGTGGTATTACATGTACATGCATATGAATATAAAAACACATTTTCAAACTTTTTTAATCATTATGTTTATTTTAGGAATTATCATGTTCAATATTTTTTTTTTAGCTGGGGGGGGGGGGGGGGGGTGTGTGTGGAGAGATGTTTTCAGTTTTGCATTGGGCAAAAAGAAAAATTATTTCGGCCCCAATTACCATTATAACCAGTTATTTTTTCCACATAAATTTTTGCGATTTCAGTGGTGAGTCAAAGGTAATATTTTTCATTTGCGATTTAAATTTTTGCCATTTTCTGAAGCCTATATATTTTACCAAACTGAATTTTATCATACTCATACACTGAAACTTATTGCATCACAATGAATCAATGTGAAATGTAACAAACAGCAACTGACAATCATTCCGGTGAGCAGATATCAAGAACAAAAGGCAGAAGGTATCAAAATTAACGTGTACCATACACTAATAAAACTGTTCGGGAATTTGGTGGATCCAATATTTTTATATTTTGCATTTTCAATACTATTGTGAAATATTGGTAAAAGTGGAGAACCGCAGAAAATACTGGTTACACAGTATATATATATATATATATATATATATAATATAGTATAAATAGGGAGATAACAGTGCAAGGTGTAGACAAGGCCCACAGGCTGGGTCATATGACGACTACATTGGTCGTGAGTTAGAGTCCAGCCGGCGGTCCTGTGTCATAGTAGGTGTTGGCACATTAAAGAACCCTCACTGCTCAATGTGCCGTAAGTGCCGAGCATAAGCCAACATTTGAAGCCCTTCACCGGCATTTGGTGACGTCTCCGTATGAGTGAAAGATTCTTGAGTGGGACGGTTAACAACAATAAACAAACAAACTGAAGCACAGACATAGATGTAATACAGACATTCATGAGACTGTGATGATTTACATGTAAGTGATTTTTATGACAGAAATACCATTCACTCCATCTGTCATAACAGAAATACCATTCACTCCATCTGTCATAACAGAAATACCATTCACTCCATCTGTCATAAAAGAAATACCATTCACTTCATCTGTCATAACAGAAATACCATTCACTCCATCTGTCATAACAGAAATACCATTCACTCCATCTGTCATAACAGAAATACCATTCCCTCCATCTGTCATTTCATAACACAAGAGAAATACCATTCAACCATTCACTCCATCTGTCATAACAGAAATACCATTCACTCCATCTTTCATAACAGAGATACCATTCACTCCATCTGTCATAACAGAAATATCATTCACTCCATCTGTCATAACAGAAATACCATTCACTCCATCTGTCATAACAGAAATACCATTCACTCCATCTGTCATAAGAGAAATACCATTCACTCAATCTGTCATAACAGAAATAACATTCACTCCATCTGTCATAAGAGAAATACCATTTCACTCATCTGTCCATAAGAGAAATACCATTCACTCAATCTGTCATCCCGCAACCCAATAAGAGAAATACCATTTACTCCATCTGTCATAACAGAAACACCATTCACGCCATCTGTCATAAGAGAAATATCATTCACTTCATCTGTCATTAGAGAAATACCATTCACTCCATCTGTCATAACAGAAATATCATTCACTCCATCTGTCATAACAGAAATACCATTCACTCCATCTGTCATAAGAGAAATACCATTCACTCAATCTGTCATAACAGAAATAACATTCACTCCATCTGTCATAAGAGAAATACCATTCACTCCATCTGTCATAAGAGAAATACCATTCACTCAATCTGTCATAAGAGAAATACCATTTACTCCATCTGTCATAACAGAAACACCATTCACGCCATCTGTCATAAGAGAAATATCATTCACTTCATCTGTCATTAGAGAAATACCATTCACTCCATCTGTCATAACAGAAATATCATTCACTCCATCTGTCATAAGAGAAATACCATTCCCTCCATCTGTCATAACAGAAATATCATTCACTCCATCTGTCATAAGAGAAATACCATTCCCTCCATCTGTCATAAGAGAAATAACCATTTCCCCATCCATCTCTTCATAACAGGAAATACCATTCACCCTCCATCTGTCCATCACCACCAAGAGAAATACCATCACCTCCATCTATCATAAGAGAAATTACCATTCACTCCATCTGTCCATAAGAGAAATACCATTCACTCCATCTGTCATAACAGAAATACCATTCACTCCATCTGTCATAACAGAAATACCATTCACTCCATCTGTCATAACAGAAATTACATTCACTCCATCTGTCATAACAGAAATAACATTCACTCCATCTGTCATAACAGAAATACCATTCACTCCATCTGTCATAACAAAGAGGAAAATACCATTCCCTACATCAAAAAAATGTCATAACAAGAAAATATCATTCACTACATCTGTCATAACAGAAATACCATTCACTCCATGTGTCATAACAGAAATACCATTCACTCCATCTGTCATAACAGAAATACCATTCACTCCATCTATCATAAGAGAAATATCATTCACTCCATCTGCCATAACAGAAATACCATTCACTCCATCTGTCATAAGAGAAATACCATTCACTCCATCTGTCATAACAGAAATACCATTTACTCCATCTGTCATAACAGAAATACCATTCACTCCATCTGTCATAACAGAAATATCATTCACTCCATCTGTCATAACAGAAATACCATTCACTTCATCTGTCATAACAGAAATATCATTCACTTCATCTGTCATAACAGAAATATCATTCACTCCATCTGTCATAACAGAAATACCATTCACTCCATCTGTCATAAAAAGGAATTGTATTTTTCAAGGTATATGTTAATGTAAGGCCAAAATTGTAAAATGATCTGTCTGACGTGTCAATGACACATCTAACCAGACATTTTTTCTGTCAATTTTTGGAAAATGCCACAGGTGACACAACTGGGAATTTGTGTCAAATTGGGGGAAAGTCGTCTGCACATATGGGAATCAGAATGTAATATAATATCATGTGAAATGCATTTACCCTTACAATTTTTCAATACGATTGTGACCTCAATACCAAATTCAATTTTTTTTTTTATCAAATTGGGAAAAAATGTCTATGTATTTTGCATTGGGAATGGGACAGAAAATAGGCAATATTATTACTTGGGTATTTGTAAGCCCGGCTTTCAGTACTTTTAATTTGATTACGAACACCTTTAATGTGGCAGATTTACTATGACACTGGGCTCACCCCGTCATCTTTAAACCATCATTTGGAATCACTATCAACTATGCACTTTCCTACCTGTGGCTAAAATCATTCGTAGATAATGAATATCTGTAAGTAGTAAATGTAGGTGTGGCCAATTTATTCAAACACACTGGTTTCCAAAAACAAGCTGACCATGTGAGAAATTTACCCAACCATCTTTTTTTTCACTGTCTCAAGAAATTCATATGTAGGCTGATCTAGAAAAAAAAAATATGGTATAGGACTGTAAATAATTGTTTCCTGTAATGTTTCGTCAAAATCCATTCAGTGGTTTCCAAGAACAAGCTGGCCATGTAAAAAAATTACCCATCCCCCTTTTTCCAATCTTGAGAAATTCATAAAAAAAATTCTAAAAATAAGATTTTGGAAAAATTCTTACACAAAACATTTCTTCGCCTAAATACAGTTAAAACACATAAAATAAATGCATCATAGTGAATACAAGGGTATATAATCAAAGAAATCTTACGGTACAAAAATGAAAGAAAATGACAAAGTCTGAAAAGACCTCCAAAACGTGTCAAAAATTAATATTCCAATTTCAATGAAAAACACAAATTTGAATCATGCATCCATGTGAATCACTCAGAAACAGTTGATCTAGAGAATATTTTCAGAGTGATACCCTCTGGGACCTGAATCAATATTGCTCCACCTTGGATCCATCCCTGAATCAATATGGCCCATAAACACACTTATCAGAGAACCTTGCGTACATGCTTCCTGTAAAGTTTCGTTAAAATCCCTTTAGTGGTTTTGAAACAAAAGCTCATAGTGTGACCCGTAATCTTTTTGCAGTATTGGAAAAAATTCTAAAAATTAGAAAACAAGGGGAGATAATCAAAGAAATCATGCAGAAATGAATGAAAATGACAAAGTCTGAAAAAATGTGCAGGGTTTTCCCTGGGATTTTCAAATATGGAGTCCATGGACTCCCACAACTACAAAATTAAAAGTCCATTTGGTAATTTAGGAGTCCATTTGCAGTCCACTTCAATTCGACCAGAACTAAACTGAATGTCAAATGTGCACTTTTGTTGAGAATTCCAGACATCCCTATAGGGAAAATACAAAGAGTACATGTGGAGCATTTAATTTCTGATCATAACTTAATCATGTTGGGAAAGTGAGTAATTTTTCCCACACTCATGTGTGAAACAAAACTTCAGTGCCACTTTTATATGTTACTGCAACACCATCGTAATTATCTAGTTTGTTCTTGAACCCTCAGAGTTCCCTTAATTCAATATATAATTATTGTATACATACATGTACTATAGATTAAAGGTTTATAAGAAATTAAATAAAATATAGTTGTTTTAACTACATTTGAAATCATATGGAAAATTTATATTAAAAATCTATAAATTGTAATACAATTACATGTTTTTAGAAATATAGATGCAAAACTGAAAAGTTACTAAATACATGTAGCCTACTAATTGATACCTCAAATCTATTCATTTAAAAATTATATCTATCTTATCCATTTCAAGTATTAAAGTACTTTATCATATGAAAGATTTACATAAACATTTGTGTAAATAAATCATTTTATATACAATGTAACTATCATTAGTACTTTCATTATTATTTTATAATTTCCAAAATTCGAATGAAAGTAAGGTTTGGAATCCCTTCTATAATTTATATTTCCGGAAGTACCCATAAAGTGATGAACGATGTTGTCTTGTTGATTCTAGGTCTATATTAGAGGTAAAGATTTTCCTGTTTTATTATAAATAAAATGATGAATTCAGTTTCTTGGTTTTCTTGTGGAATTACACTAGAACATAAGAATTAAAAATGGACATAAAAAAGGTTGCAAACTGTAGAAACAGGTCGCATGCTTGGTTTATTTACTCAAATGATCTCGAAAAACATCAAGTATTTAACACGTCCACTAGGATGCAATAGATCTTATTTTAGGCGTCATTTAGGATTTTTACGTGTAAATACGCAGAATTTTTGCTTCATGGAAAACCCTGTATGTGTCAAAAAGTATGAACATTACTAACTTGAATCATATGTACATAATGTAGATCACTCAGAATCAATCTGTTTTTCAGTGGGACTAATTCATGTACCACGTGATACCCGATAATGTTTGAGTGGGACTCTTGTTCTATAAGTGATAGAATGACGCTAGCAGACAATATCCCGCGGTAATATCATTTCAGTGAAAAATTATTCAGAGTTACGTTCCATAATCATAGGCGATACTAGTACAAATGTTATCAGTTATCACATGGTATATGAATTAGTCCCATTCATGTAGCAGTTCTGGAGAAGAAGAT
Organism: Atrina japonica; assembly: GCA_030159075.1. NCBI lineage: Eukaryota > Metazoa > Mollusca > Bivalvia > Pterioida > Pinnidae > Atrina > Atrina japonica. The sequence goes on along the minus strand of BROG01000768.1, from coordinate 240,534 downwards.
TTTTAAACAAAGAGGGGTACCATCTTGGAACTATTCTGCCTCACCCTGGATCCATCCCTGGGCCAATCTGGCTGAAAACTAGAAACCTTATGAGGAACAATGCGTGCTTGCTTCCTGTATTTTCGTTCCTTCATTGGTTTTCATAATTGTTTGCAATTACCCATATCCACAAATAGAATTAGCACTGAGGTCATTGATTGATCTCATGAGATGCAACTGGGGCTTATAATGCTCAGAGGGAAATTGTTTGGCACTTCAAACTCTTAAACCCCTAAAAGGCAATGAACTCTTCTGTTAATAAATGACTTAGACAAGCCCAAATGTGTCTTTAGGGTGAATGAATTAATAATATACAGTAAACAAACACTGTGGTATGATCTTTTTCATTTGTATTCGCCACCTGGGTGACTTCCAAAGGAAATGCATTCGTCCAGCATGAAAATAACTCGCCATGGGCAAGTGGGTGACTGCTAATTTCTATCCCTGGATTCTTAAAGATTGATTATTCATTAAACCAAATCGTGAGTATTTATTGCATGTCAAATGAAAATAAATGAAAATCCATACGACTCAATGGAGGTCTGTCAGCCGGAGATTTTTCCCACACAATTTCTGAATTACGAAATAGAAACAGACGTGGGAAGTATGACGTCGATGTTTCAATAGAAATCGCTTGCTCAATTCTCTATTTATTTAAAGGGCTGGATATGGGTCATTTAATATCCAGTTTCGGATACCCTTATTGGCTTAAAATGACTTCACACAGTAAATACAAAACAGTGAAGACACTACCAAATGTATGCAGTTCAGATCCTGCTATTATTACAACTGAGCATATTGAGAATGAATATTCAATATTTGAAATGAAACACATGTAAGCCAGGTTAATAGAGTTATTATTGTAATTTAAAGCATTTAACTGTCTTAAGACGTTTAGACTGTTTTTAGTAGCACCCTACCTCCGTACCGGTACACAAGCATGCTTTTCGTGGTCGATGCCTCACTTACCCAGAGTTGCTCGCATTGGTGGACTTAATGCTATGGATTCTCAGTTTATTGGCAATGTCCTTCAGTTCCTGAAGAGTTTTAGAATCTGGTCTGTGGTAGTCATTCATTGTCAATTCTGTTATTGGCTATTTGAGACCCGGTTAGTTTGCTCTCCTCTACCTTTCGAAAGCCTTGACCTGCTGTTCAGTAATGCGGTGTTGAGGTTTTCTGTAGCTGTGCATGACCTCGTAACCCCAGAAGCTATATTTATTTAGTTTCGTATCTTTTTACAAAACTTTAAATCGCCGATTTCAAAATATTTGTAAAATGTTTAACAAAATCGTTTTAACTTAGATATGCAATACTTTAATTGAAAAACTGCAATTTAATGAGGCAATTCTAATAATTTTGATGTCACTATGGGGTCAAACACAGTTGCAAAATATATTTTCCCACTTCCTGTCATGTAGTTTTAGACTAAATACGGACAAACATGCGGAGTATTTCATAATCTAAACTGATAGAATGCATCCAGAACAGATCAACTCTAACATCATTAATGGTTTATGATGATAAAACGCCATGGAATTTATTTCATTACATTAAAAAAATCGTATTTGGCTTGATTTTTTAATATAGAAAAATAATCGATTTTGATATCAAGAAATACCGAGGTTTTAATAATAATTAAAAGTCCTCTTTTAAATACTAGTAACATTTTTTAAAACATTATTATTAGAAAACGAGTTTTTAATATTAGAAAACATGGATAAAATCCCACAATGGTTTGCCATATAATTTGAGCTAGGGACCCAGAAATATTCTAATTCTATAAGTCTAGGGATGCCTTGATACGTTGTCTCCTTTAAAAAGTATCAATTTTATCTGTTGACTACAGTGGGCACGGAAACCAAATGCCAGGGGTAGGATTCAGGAGTATATGTTCGTCACTGCACTTTGGATTTTTTCCATTTTAAAGATCCAATGAGATATTTTCAAGCTGTGCAGTACGAAAAAAAAAAACAACAAACAAACAAAAACAAAAAACAAACAAAAACCATCTTCCCAAGTCCTCTGATCCACGTCTATCCGAGTAATGGAGTAGATCGGAAAACCTTGACTTGGGAAGATACGAAAAAAAATAATAAAATAAAAAAATAAAAAAAAAGAAGAAGAAACAAAAAACAAATGTTCCACAGTCTAGTGTATGCCCCCCAAAATGTTAATTTATGTTTATCTTTGAAGAGGATTAACTGTGTGTTGACCTAGAAAATGACCCATCCGAGTTTATCATATACATGTATTTACTTAACGGAGGAAATGTTTCGGATCTGTCAGATGACTTACATAGACAAGTTATGTTACACTTCTGTCATGTTGTAAATTTTGAATTTACTGGGTTGATGTAAATTCAAAATAGTTGTCATGTTGTAAATTTTGTATTTAAACTCACCCAGTAAATTCAAAATTTACAACAAGACACTTCTCTTGGAATGTCGATCTCTATATAGCTCGGACATTTTGTTTTCGTTTCGTTTTCCTTTTTCGTTCAAATTAACGACGCATTTAGTGTTACTACGAAGCCTCTCTACTGACATACGATCAGGTCATATATTTTTTTTTCTTTACTAAACTTGTGCGCACAGTTTAAAAAAATATTATATCATGCACCAGTTTAATTTATATTTCGCACACTGTTTAGTAATATTGTGTGCAAAGTTTAGACATTACTATGTTATGCGAACAATTTACTTATATTGTGCACAAAGGGTAACTATAATTTGCACGTAGTTTATTAATATTTTGTGCACAGTTTAACTATATTGTGCACGCAGTTTATAAAGTTATATTGTGCATACAGTTTAACTATAAATTAATATGCACACAGTTTGGATATATTGTGCGCACAGTTTAACAATATAATGCGCACAAGTTAGAACTCCAGATGCCTCTGTGTTTACATCAGAAATACACCGATGGAGATCACGAGAATCACAATAACTCTAAGTTTGCAAATTTATATACAAAAGCAGACAAAATAAAAACAAAAAGATTAATTAAAATTATACTCCCCTTAAAATGACTTTCACGAAGATTAAATAACCTTTTCCAATATTCGTATGAGGAGGAATTTATACAGTCTCTGGTCTTCACAAGAAAGAAACAGTTAACAATTTGAGAATTACGTGTATCTTGAGATCAATAAGACGACAGAGGGCAACACATTTGCTTCCTACCTATATTTACTCCCGTCGATTGAGAAGGACGGTCAATTTCACACGCCCGTCACAAATGTGACGATTTCAATTTACTAATGAACTACTCACCCAGGGATTCGAATGGTCACTAAGGAAAATCAGGTCTATGGCTAACTGATGTCTATGGAACATTTGTGCGAGTGTAGCATGCTATCTGGGAACGCTGATTCCTTTATCTCCCGGGCCCACCACGTTTGGGATTCACAATTGTTCATCATGTTGAGACCATTATTATATCTAATTTGTGGTATTCTAATTATGCGTTTCGAATACCTATTGGTACTTCCTTCAGTTTTAATTAGTGACTTTTAGATTTGACTTAGTCATATTAGAAAATCGAAACACACCCTCAAAGGATTGGGGTTCTTTAGCAAGGATTGTTTTTGTTATTTCTGTTTTAAACTTTTCTCAATCATTTTTACTAGCATTCTCTGGATAAGTCAGCTGCACTCCTCGGATGATTCATCTAGTTGTTGTTAATTTCCAGTATCTTTCCTATAGGTAGCGTAGTAAATGGACTGCTTTCAAATCTGTAATGGTATGTTTTGCTGACTCATAAAAGGGCAAATTCCATTGTTGTGCAATGTTACTTAGATGGAACACAAATCCTCCAAAATTTATTCATCACAAATTCCAGGAATAGTGCACTACTGCATATATAGGGTCCGCCATTGCTGTGTCATGTTGTAAATTTTGAATTTACTGGGTGGGTGTAAATACAAAATTTACAACATGACAACTAGTTTCTGGTAAGCCAGTTACCGATGTTTCAGTGGGTGGTTGTTGGGTGATTTGTACTGGTGGTTTCTGTGTGGTCTCTCTCCACTTGTGACTCCTGAGAGATCCCGGACAGGTTGTTTTCAAAGTTTATTAGGTACTAGTATTAGGTTTGTGATGGCTGTCTCTTCAATTTGACTGCCTTGAGTTGCTGATCCTAAATTATAGTTAATCTTTTGATTTCCCATGAGACACCACAATATGTTGTTTCCTCCACTAATGAGACCGTGGATCGACCTCTACGACCAGCTTCTGGTGGATCGACATCCGAAACGAGGACCAAAGATTGTTGCAGAACTGCACGCGGATGCCCCTATATGTTTGATGACCCTCTAGCCAGTGTAAGTCCCATGGTCACCAAGCAACCACACCTGGTACAGGAAGCCCCTGGAACCTGGTCTCAAACTTGAGCTTATTTTGTACAATCTTGAATCTGGGAGTAAGTATTTAACCATGCAATACGGATGGAGGATATCTCACAACACACAGTAAAGACGTGTGGGTATCACACAAGAGCAATTAAGAACCATTGTCGGCTGTCTTCTCTGTAAGTGGGGCCTGGTCTTTCCAGATAATGTCCCCTTGTCCTTGGGGCTGTAATATGTCATCTTGACATGCCACAGTACAGCGTTTTCAACGATGAACTCCAGCATCCGTTCTTCTGCGGTGTTGCTTATTTTGCAGAGATACTTTTAAGTCTTTAAGTCTTCTCCTTCCCCTTGTCATATTGTAAATTTTAAATTTACAACATGACACCCTTGTTACGGGAGTGGTCAGGAGGAGAAGTTGGAGATCCTATTCGCTCAGGAAGATTTGTGGCTTATTATCAGCAGGTAAATCATAAATGTCGGCAGGTGGATCGATAGGTTAGGGTGAAGGCGAGTCTGGGGTCTTGTCTTTTCCTCAGCCTTAATCCAGGGTCCGGGCTATAGATGATTGCTTTTTGGAAGGCATGATATAGAGTTGTTGATAGCGCACGTGTACTGCAATAATCGAGCAATGTGGATATATAGGAACTTTGTAACATTCTTGGAGGTATTCCAGTGTTCGGAAAATCCAGATAGTTCAGTTAGTAGTCTTGAGCGTTCAGCTAGTATTCGGAAGGATTTTGATTCGATTCCCAGACTAGCGGCACATTTCCGCCGCCCGCTACATATGCGTGCGAAGTTAGCAAGAATATTGCAATCATTATTCAATATTGTACAGTTTTTTATGTACATTATATCATCGATGGATGGGTGGTTGGTTGACTGTATGTATGTATGCATGCATGTATGCGTGTATATTTAATTTTTCAGAAGAGAAACATAAATTTTTCGAATTACTTCATTTTAGTCGACTTATTACAAAAGATATCACAGTATCATTTGTTAAATATTAGTCTTTTGGTGTAGCGTGGATACATATAACTAAAAACTTCAATGTCCCCCCCCCCCCCCCCCCCCCCCCCCCCCCCCCCCCCACCCCCCCCCCCCCCCCCCCCCCCCCCCCCCCCCCCCCCCCCCCCCCCCCCCCCCCCCCCCCCCCCCCCCCCCCCCCCCCCCAACAAAAATAAATGTTTTACTTTCTCAAACGTTTATGAATATCATAATATTTTCATATCTAGACTGCATAATGTCATTCAATCTCCCATGGTGGTAACTCTGTGCTGACTTTGTATAAGCCCCAATAGTAAAAGGGGGAAATAATATGCTATCAATATACTTCTGTTGGTACATTAAGATTTATTTTCAGTAAAATTTAGGACATGCTAGAATTTCATTTTTCGGAATTATTTTCAGACAATTAAAGGTGTAAAGGCATTTTGAGTCTCGTCCTTAGAAGCATTTTTCATAGGCCTAATACCCACCTCCAAATATATATATATTACGCAGTTAATTGAATCTTAACGGAACTCCACTCAAATAATGATTATTATCATCGATTTATTAAATACATATATGTGATGTGCAAATAGTGTTTTTTTTCCTTGCCCGGTACTTATAATATTATCATGAAATCAAAGTTCATATTTCGGTCTGTCACAAGCATGTAATTGTTATCTCCCTTTAATTAACTACTGCCTGTTAAAATACATGTATATATATAGCAGTTATCTCCCTTAAAATAAGATTCGCTATTACTCGTACTCAAAGCTCATAAAATACATGAATATAGGCCTATAATGAGTAAGATTTTCTTTTTCAAACATCTACAAAAGTTGACATGTAAATTTGTTTTGAAGTAAAAAAAAAAACAACAAAACTGTCAGTAATACAAATGTATGCTACATGTATTTCAAATCTCTCAATAAGCTCCTTCCCTACATTTAGTTAGGCAGCACTTATTTGTATTTTATTTTTATCATATTGACAAAAATGATTATTTGGTCAAAATAAAAAGGCGAATGCAACTATAATCAGCGATATATAAAGCTAATATTAGCTTTATATATCGCTGCTATAATGAAGGAAGTTAGGAGTAGTTTGACACATGATCAGTTACAGTGGTGTAGGAAGCAAATCAAAAGTGGGGGCCAATTTTTTTTATATTTTATTTTGAAAGTGGTTTTCCCAGGAAAAATGTCATGTGCCTATTGATTATGCATTTAATACATACAACAGTGGTGGATGTTGAAAAAATCTAAAAGGTGGGTGTTGTTAGGCGAAAAATTATGGGAAATTTGTTTTTAATTTGGTGACCTAAAATTATACCTAATTGTGATGCAATGCATATATCATCAAAAGCAGACTGAGGATTCCAAGTTAGAGTAGGTGTAAATTAAAAATTTATTCGCAGAGCAGAGCGACATGCAAAAAATTTAGGGAATTTGCTTTTTAATTTTTCGACTTTTTATAGAAAATTAAGGGTTTCACAACTATTTTATAAACTTTAGGGACACACACTCCCGTGTTACTTCACATAATTTTAATTGTTGGGTTAACTGTCAGGCAATATTCATTAGGGATCGTGTTTTATGCATCTAGGCTAATAAAAACAATTTTTTCTTTCTCATTTGGGAGTCTGTACAAGCGAGAGAACCCGGTCACAATGTACCCAGGAAGAGATCACCAGCCTTCCGCAAGCAAACTGGGAAACTTTCTCACAAAAATAAGCTTAGGTTCCAGCGGGTTCGAACAGGACAGTGAGAGACTTCCTGTTTAAAGCATGATGCTATGACTACGGTACTCAGCCACTACATGCTGAGAAAACCTTGAAATGAAAATATCTTTACCGATATGTAAGGCAAACACAACACATAATTCAAAGTCAGTAGTCCAAGTCCATAAGATCCAAGATATACAGACAAAGCCTGGTTTAAACCAGGATTTCAAGTTACAGGAAAGAAAGAGTATATAATTGTTTTTGCCGTGCGTTGGTAGGCCTAATTTAAAAGCTCGAGGAAGCCTATTTCTGGATTTCAGACGTGATGTTACCGGTAATATAAAAAAAAATTTGTATGTGAAAAAAAGTGGAGGTGCCTGGTTCCTACACCTATGTATTTAGACTGCCCTAAGTCATTGATTTACAGAAGAGTCCATTGTTTTTCAGGGGTTTTTGAGTAAAAAAAAAACAGGTCCTATGTAACAATATATGCAGCACATAAAAGAACCCTCACCGTTTTATAGTCAGTCCATGGCACATGTCAAAATCTACAGATGGGTAGCCATCTGAGTGAAAAATCATACTTGGGATGTAGAATAAAAACAATAAAACAAAAAAATTACACCAGAAATGATGAATAGCTCTATACTAAATGTGACAAGGGTTAACTCATTCACACCTAGAGACACATTTGGATTGGTCCAAGTTATTGATTTATAGCAGAGTCCATTGTTTTTCAGGGGTGATGAGTTAAATACTTGCTGGATTTGAAATAAAGATGTAGCCTACCTCATGGTCAGTTGTTTATATGCTATACCGAATTCTCTGTTACTCCTTGGTTCATTTTTAAAATGAAAATGCATATATATGCTGCATGTTGGTTATCTGTCGGTTGATTCGTAACCTTTTCACATTTTCATAGCTTCTTCTCTGAAATACATATGTGTTGACAGGATTTTGATGAAACTTCACAGGAAGATTAAAGTACTCAAGGTCCTCTATCAAGTTTGTATTTTTTAGCCAGACTGGCCCAGGGGCACATGGATCTGGGGTGGGGCGAAATAAGTCCCAGAGGGTACCCCTCTTTGAAAATCTTAATTCTTCTCCAGAATTAACTGCAGCATGAATTGAAAACCCGACTGCATCTGAGTGATCTACATGGAAGTATGATTCAAGTTTGTATTTTTTGTATAGAAACTGGAATATTATTTTTGACACATTTTCATTTTTGTATAATTTCTTTGATTATCTCCCCTTGTATTATTCACTATGATGCATTCATTTTATGTATTTTATCTGTGATTAGACAAAGAAATGTTTTTTGTGAAAGATTGGACGGGGCACTTTTTCACACTGTCAGCTTGTTTTTCAAAACCATGCACAGAATGGATTTCGATGAAACTTCCAAGTTTGTGTTTTTGAGCTGGATTGGCTGTGGAATGGATTCATCATGGGCCACAGTATGTCCTAGAGGGTCTTTCAAAATCATCTTCTCTAGACCACTGTGCATGAATTGAAAAACAGATTACCTTAGTAATTCTACATGGATGTTTTAATTATTCAAGTTTGTGTTTTTGTAGACAGTGGATAACTAATTGATTTCTTTTATTACTTCCACTTCTTCTACTTATTAATGACCACCTTCAACATACTGAAGTTTATGTCATATATTGAGTGTTCATTATTATCTCCCCTTATGGTGCATTCAATTTATGTAATTAGGTGAAGATATATTTTTGTGGAAGAATTTTACTGAAATCTACTTTTCAGAAATTTTAATGAATTTGTTACGACTAAATAGGTGGGTGGGAGGGTCATTTTGTCATTTTTTTTTCAACAGGGGTGGTTATCATTCACAACGGTTAGGCCAGTACTAACCAAGTTTTGTGAATTGTCCAGAAGCTGAACAAAAACATAACTGAGAAGTTGCAAAATATTTTTATTCTGAAAATTTATTATTATTTTGTTTTTTGTTGCTTGTGTTTGATAGGGTGACAGAGATTGCACGAGAGAGAGAGAGAGAGAGAGAGAGAGAGAGAGAGAGAGAGAGAGAGAGAGAGAGAGAGAGAGAGAGAGAGAGAGAGAGAGAGAGAGAGAGAGAGAGAGAGAGCGCATGACTGACAGAGTCAGACTCTCGGTCAGTCTCCTGTAGACGTAATTTCTGTGGAAACTCTGGGTAAATTCGGAGAATTTTACCCAGCGTTTCCACAGAAATTACTGTAGACGAAGACCCATGCATTTGCTGTCGTTGGACATTTTCCGGAGGTGTGTACATTGGCAACCAATGAAAAGCGGGTTTACAATGCGCGACGTTGAACGTCCTTGACATTACGCATTAAAGAGATCAACGAAGACCGGACACAACGATATACCCATCTCTTATCAGAATGTTTGTGTCACGTCAGTTCGTTCGACTATTTTCGACATCAAAGGTAATATAGATAACGAATCTCGGTCATTGTGTTATATCACCTGCGCTCGTTGCATCTTACATTTGGGAATCCCTTACGTTTCTTTATTTTTTCTTTGATCGAATTCTTAACAGATGTTTGTAAAGGACATTCATTTTACTTTTTTTAGAACCGAAAATTGTTAGAATCTTATAAATCACGATGTAAAATGATATCTTTTCGTTAGTTAGGTCTCTTTGTTATGTCTTTAATAATCGTTTGTACCATATAACTGAAGCTGTTGAACAATATTTTGAATATTGTAAAATTGCACAGCCCATGCCGACAAAACACGTGTATGAAAATGAGCTTCCCTCGCGTCTTGTCATGTGAAGGAATTATGTAAGTTTCATGATAGAAGAAGTATTTATGTAACTAATGCGAAATTAATTGTTTCCAGAAACGGGCATTGTATAATGACCAGGAAACTGGGAATGACAAGGAAACAGGTTTTCCCGGATAAAGCAGGGAAAAAAATAATAATTAGGCCTTATAATAATGACATATTTCATGATTACAAGGGCTATTTTCCAAATAATATTAGCAGCATCTTCCATTGGTAATTTTATAGTTAGGTCATCATTTTTTTGTAATCATAGCTTCTCTATACTCCTACCAGTTTATGTTAATTACTAATTTATTAATCAAAGTGATCCATTGAAACTCTAAATATATGATTATTCTTGACTTGTATCATCTGGTAATCATGATATTGACCATTTAATTGAAATAAATGCAGAGCCACTATTGTTGTATACAAGAAAACACGAAGATCACTAAAACCATTTGAACTGTCTACTTATTATACTCTGTGCCTTTTCTTTGTCATCACTAAATCAAGCATTATAACCCCAAATACAGATATATTTTTACCAAAATGTATTCTTAAACAACAATAAACAGACAATTTGTCTCCGTGTAAATTGCCATTGGGTATTATACATTTATTGCCCGGGTTGTAGGGAGACATGAGGATTTGTTTACCCAAGGCAAGTCATATTTCCTGAGGGTGAACCCCGAGGTGAATATGACTTGCTGCGGGTAAACAAATTAAATTCTCATGTCTCCCTACAATAAATTGTTTATTATACCGATATGAAATATTCAAAAAATAAAAAACTACCATTAAAGTTTCAAGAATAGTTTATTTAAAATAACAGTGGGAGGAAATATGACAGGGAAAAACGAACACGTAAGGGAGACTCGACATTTTTGTTAATTGTCATGTGAACATATTTGTCCAATAATGATTGATAATCTATCATGGAGGTATAATAATACAATTTATACTACATGTATTAAAAGATTAATATACAATAACCTTGATCTAATCAGTCAATTATGCCAGTCTAACATCTTAAATAACTTTGAGACTCTCCCTGACAATCAATGTTAATTGCAATTGGACATTATTTGAATCTGTCCTTACATTAAACCAATATGACAGATCGGTTGTAATTGTTTTTGTTATCCGATTAAAGTGCACCCCAATTGAAAACAAGAAAGCAATTTAGAAAGCAAATAATGGGGTAACTTTGCCCTGAACATTTTAAAAAGAAGTGATCGATACAGCCACTTGCCAAAAGTTTATAGACATCATCATTTTTTGCTATATATTTCATATAGAGTCATATTTTTTTAAAAAACATTGTGAAGCCATTTCCTATGGGATATCAATAGGATTTAAATAGAATTTGATACCAAAACACATTGAAAATTCTCTTGAGCACAGCAGAGCTTTTCTCATCTCTTTCGGAAGGTGGCTCATGGCTTATACATTTGTAAATCAATACAAAAAGCATTCCCTACTTGATTGTTGGGGGTGAAATCAATATTCAAAAAGCATGTCCCCTCCATGATTGTTGGTTAGGACATAAATTTTTCCACTTACCTGGGGTCATGCAGTTTTTGAGTCCCATAGTCTAATGAATAACAGTGGTTAAAAACAATAACAATTTAAATCTTTTAATGCAGTGCACTGATACATAATGTCAGTGAGAAGTTCTTTTTTGAAAATAGGTTACTTTGAAATAAAACTGCCCACACTGGAAATAAAAAAATCTAATGAATACAATACATGGTGTAAAAGTAAATGGTGCTTTGAGATTAAATATTTCTTGCTCAAGAAAAATTTGACAAATATAATATTTTATGTATATCCCAAATAAATTCGGATTTATAAAGAATAATTTTGCGAGTGACATACAGGCAAAATCTGCAGTTGATATGAGAAGGAAGCAAAAGTGTCTCTCTTTTAACTGTAAAAGACTAGGTTACAAAGATTGAAATTGAAAAAGCTGCCGTATATTTCATATTTTACACAAAAATATGACTATGCTAAGATATGAATGCAATTTAAATCTGAAATGTGAAATTAAACACACTGGATCTGAAATTTGCTGACTGATGAAAGGTTGAATGCAAGTGTTTTTGATTTACTTTCATGGTTTATGTGTTACAATGTAGCTTTAGATCTTACATGTCTGTGCATCACAACTACATGTACATAATTATTGTACATCTAGATTTTTACTGACCATCTCTAATTACATGTACGGTCAAACTTATCTTCAAAGACCAAGCGTGCTAAGAATTAGTCAAATTTGCCTCGTATTTGTCTTTAAACTTAAAGGCCACTCAAGGGAACGGGCAAAATTAAGGTTCCGGTAGCCATTAATATTGACAGGTGGCCTTTATGAATCGGTTTATTCATTATAGAAAAGTTAACAAAGATTTTGTTTAAATGGCCTTTATATGCAGGTGCCCTTTGTACAAAGGTGACAATTAATGCAACATAGATGTTATTATTTTAAGTGTGGACATACAGATAGTTTCATGTACATATCATCTATTTAAAATTAACTGTAGCTGTAATTTAGCAGCCATGATGCCAAAATAATGATGACAATTACATGCATGTTTAAAGAGACATTTTTTTTCAATAAAAGTTTTGGTATCAAAAAACTATTTAACAAAATATATCTACAGGGGTCAGCAACCATAAACATTTCCACTTGTCCTGCAAGACCCAGTAGTAAAGTGAAATCTCCTCCAAATGTAAAATTTACTTGTCCGAAAATTCAGTGTTACATTGGTTTTGTTGTTTGATGTTAAACAAGTAATTTTCACCTGAACCAAAGGTGTAAGCCTGTTGTCCGTCGTTTGTCTGTTAACTTTTCAAATTTTCAACTTCTTCTCCAAAATGGCTAAGTAACATTTACTTTCCGACTCCATATTAAATATCCACTAAATTTGGTGGGCAAAATATCCACTAAATTTGGTGGGCAAAATATCCACTGTATTTGGAAAGAAGTGGGTATCACTATATTGTAACCAAGTACTCTGAAAGTTATCTGGAGCAACGAATTGGAAGACGATAGGTACATTGTATAGATTTAACCTCAGGACTTTTATTTGCATCGTATATATGTTCTGTATGATCTGACAGTCCCCGCGTTTGTTGTTATTCAACATTTTGAAATTAGGTCTAGATTTAAATTTGAGGCTTTTAATTTAATGTCAGTGTCTTCAAGTGCATCTGATTTAAATATTTATGGACTATTTTTAGAAACATTAAATGGGGGATGGGAGGGGAGGGAGTGTGTGGCCAAGTCAGACCACAAAATAACACATAAGGGATCGTTCAGATTACGTGGAGGTTACGACAATTTATACAAATCATGGAACCTACTTTTTGTTCTTGATAAAATGAATGTTTAAGTCTTCATTATTGCTACATGTATCGTAACCTGCAGGTTACTGGTATGGTCATTCCTTTTTGCGTTATCTGTAAATGGGTAACATTGATTTTGGTTATTTTGTCGCCTGCAAGTGGTTACTGGTTACAGCATGGTACTTTGACTCATTCACCCCTAAAGACACATTTGGACTGGTCTAATGCATTGATTTACAGAAGAGTCCATTGTTTTTCAGGGGTTGATGAATTAAACCATGAAATCTCTCACCAGTGTATTATTCAGCATGAGTTTGCACCCCATTGAAGCTTAAGATGAATTTGGGAGAAAGTTTGTCAATTTGCTTTGGTTTGATTTAACAAGCGCATTATGACTTACAAATCTGTCACTTGTCCCTGTGAGGCAGGGAGAAATGTCTAGTGTGTGTTTATGTCCTTGCTTGAGTGGTCCATATCTCCGACAGCTTTTTAAGTGCCGCTACACTTGTACAATCTGATAGAGGTATCAAATTGCAAATCCTAGAGGTAAGACCATTTACCCTCTACGTGTATCTACTATCTAGGCATCTTATGACCAGTTTACCTGCAGTGGTCTAATGGTTTCCTCTCCATTGACCATGTACATTGTAACCAGGTTTTCTCCTCAACCATTAACTCATCACCCCCTGAAAAATAATGGACTCTTCTGTGATTCAATGACTTAGACCAGTCTAAATGTGTCTTTAGGGGTGAATAAGTTACAAACAAGCCCCAGCCATTCAGCTTAAAAATTGTTGAGGGTGACAAAACTAGGCTTTTTTCTGCCAATTTTGGGAAATTGCCATTGGTGACACAATTGAATTGGGGAATTTAATGTGAATTTGTGTCAAATTGGGAAAAAAAAAATAGTAAGCACACATGTTAATCCACATGGAACAGATTATCTTTTTTTTCAATGCATTTCCACTAAAAACAATCTACGGTAGACTGACAAAGAAAAATAATATTTTCCTACACCTAGGCTATGCAATGTACGCCCCTCTAATTATAGATTATTTTAAAGTGAAAAAGCTGTGCAGGTTACATGGGTTTTAATTTTATTTTTTTCATTACGGTTACAGTCAGTAGTAGAAATTGGAAGTTTTCTCTTCAAATTGGGGAAAAACATGTTTTGCATTGAGATTGCGGCCGACTTTGGGCCCATGGAAACTATAGAAAAAGGTCTGAAAACACTATTTTTAAAAAAAATGCTACATATAAATGTAATAATGGTTATGTTGAACTAGCAGTTCATGATATTGACACAGATCAATAAAAATCCATGAGTTGAAAGGTGACGCATGTACAAGGTCATGGTAGGTCATTATAGACGTCATATAAACTTTGGTAAATTGTTTCTTATAAGTAGTATTAGACCTATTAAGCACCCAGGGCGCTCCAAAAAATCAGTTAAAAAGGGGTTGCCATGGGTGCTTAATGGGACCGATTAATAGTCAAATTAACATAGAACAGTTAATTTTTATAAGGCATGGTGGTGCAGTTGTTGTACATGTGGTTATTACCGAGGACACCTAAGTAAGTTACTTATAAAAACCAGAATATGTTAAGTTACTTATATAAACAGGGTTTTCCCTGGGGTGTTATTTTAGTGAGTCCCAGGTACTCACAAGAACCAAATTCCTGAGTCCTTTGTTAAGTTTTTGAGTGGCCAAGGCAATGAAGTTCAATAAAATACACGAAAACAAAGGCACACATTTTCAGTCTCGGGTTGAAAAAATTTTTTGTGCATCCTTAGAGACTCCTTAATATTCATGCTTTGTGTCCTGAAAAGATTCTATGCATCAGAAATGCGTAAGGGAAAACCCTGAAACGAGATTATGTAAGCTACTTAAACACTGTATAAACCAGACTATGTTAAGTTACTTATATAAACCAGACTACAGTATAACCTGCCATAACGGCCACCTCTATATAAGGATTGCCAGTCCATAAAGGCCAGTTTTGAAAAGTACCATGACTGCATACTTCATCTAAATTAAACCTGTGTATAAGGGTCACCTGCAAATAAAGGCCTCTTTTTCCTGGTTCCATGGGTGGCCCCTTTATACAGGTTATACTGTATGTTAAGTTACTTATATAAACCAGACTATATTAAGTTACTTATATAAACCAGACTATGTTAAAGTTACTTATATAAACCAGACTATGTTAAAGTTACTTATATAAACCAGACTATGTTAAAGTTACTTATATAAACCAGACTATGTTAAAGTTACTTATATAAACCAGACTATGTTAAAGTTACTTATATAAACCAGACTATGTTAAAGTTACTTATATAAACCAGACTATGTTAAAGTTACTTATATAAACCAGACTATGTTAAAGTTACTTATATAAACCAGACTACATGTATGTTAAGGTACTTATATAAACCAGACTATATTAAGTTACTTATATAAACCAGACTATATTAAGTTACTTATATAAACCAGACTACATGTATGTTAAGTTACTTATATAAACCAGACTATATTAAGTTACTTATATAAACCAAGATTAAGTTACTTATATAAACCAGACTATGTTAAGTTACTTATATAAACCAGACTATGTTAAGTTACTTATATAAACCAGACTATGTTAAGTTACTTATATAAACCAGACTATATTAAGTTACTTATATAAACCAGACTATGTTAAGTTACTTATATAAACCAGACTATGTTAAGTTTCTTATATAAACCAGACTATGTTAAGTTACTTATATAAACCAAACTATGTTAAGTTACTTATATAAACCAGACTATGTTAAGTTACTTATATAAACCAGACTACATGTATGTTAAGGTACTTATATAAACCAGACTATGTTAAGTTACTTATAAAAACCAGACTATGTTAAGTTACTTATATAAACCAGACTATGTTAAGTTACTTATATAAACCAGACTATGTTAAGTTACTTATATAAACCAGACTACATGTATGTTAAGGTACTTATATAAACCAGACTATGTTAAGTTACTTATATAAACCAGACTATGTTAAGTTACTTATATAAACCAGACTATGTTAAGTTAATTATATAAACCAGACTATGTTAAGTTGCTTATATAAACCAGACTACATGTATGTTAAGGTACTTATATAAACCAAGCTAAGCAAGTTACTTATATGTTTAGTTAAGACAATGTTAAGTTACTTATATAAACCAGACTACATGTATGTTAAGGTACTTATATAAACCAAGCTAAGCAAGTTACTTATATGTTTAGTTAAGACAATGTTAAGTTACTTATATAAATCAGACTATATTTTATGTTCCTTTATATTATAAACCAGACTGATCTATAGGAACAAATCTACAAAAGATTATATTATAAAACATACATGTAACAGCTAGGAAATGACATCAAAATAAATATTCATTTTAGTGAATTATTTACAAAGTTAAGTCTATAGATCATTACTACATTTCTGTTCTTATTTTTAAAAAAGTCTAAAATTTATAACTTTTAAATGCACAGGCTATTTTTTTTACAGCTGAAATGCCAAAAATAAATCATTTAATAAACATGTATAGAATCATAGTTTTGAATTTCTAGATCAATCGATACAAAAAGAAATGTATAATAAAACTGATGGCAAGAGAAGAAAATATCTATCTATCTTTATACCTCTATTTGTAAATAATATAATAAAGATAACGGGTTAGAGAAGTACCACAAGTCCACAAATTTTATTTTAGAAATCTAGGCCCTAAGTGTTATCCTTTTAAACTACATGTATATTTTTTAGCACTTCAAACACACAGTAGGCCTATAACCCCCTGAGGTAATATTTCCGGGCCTATCAAAACAAATTTAAACTATCTCTTGCTGGCGTCTGCTATCTCAACTGTAAACTGATTGGTTCAGATGTAATCCATTACATAAAACGACGCAATAAAACTTGATCACATCCAGGTTAGGACAAAAACTACACTCCGCCAAGGGTTGTAAAGTCTTACGGTGGGTTTTGCAAAAGGAATTACACAAACTCCGGAAGGTAAACAAAATCAAAACATTTAATCATTTACTCGATGCTTTTACATAATTCTGAGTCCAAATTTGCACGTAGAATTTATTTTTAAAAATAGATCTATTTACATGGCCGTGTAATGTGAAGGCAAAAATTAAATTCTGCTATGAATTTCAACAAACGTGGATGCATGATTAAAAAACTTTTAAAAGTTGCACGAGTCATTTGAAAGCTTTTACTATGTACAATGAATGCTTTTATTGTTAAAAAAACCTTAAGCACCCCTGACTTATCCATGTGGTTAGCAAACATAGGACATCTTTAGCATAGAAAACATGCACAATCGCATATTGTTGATCTACGTAATCTAAATATTATTCAGTGCGCGAGGTCATGACGTTTTCATTCTCGATCGTTTGATTGGTCAATATAGGGAATACCCCGACACACCTCCGTATATTAACAACCTGAGACAGGCTTCCGTCAACAGGGTTAGCATTTGTGCTGTTTTCAGGTAAAGAATGTTTTAACATGCTAAATTACATCTACGGATATGTTTCTTGATTACTATGGATTTTGGTTTTCCACGCGACCAGAAAATAAGGCATCAAAAAGTATTTTAATGGCTTAAACAGCTTGTCATAACAAGACGTTTGCAGATCAGCCCACGTGACTAAAATATCACAAACTACGAAGTAGGCTAATTTAAGTTTGCAGGGAAGTGTAAAAGCGTGATATACTTGTTCGTTCATAAATGTATACTTGCTTACAGAACCCATAGAGCATTTTCATTTCGTTTTATAAATTCAACCTGTCGCGATTGTTTTGTATGGAATTAGAAGCCACTGTTTCAATGTCAAATAACCAGTTTAATCTGCATTTCAATTAAAAATATCTCGATGCTGTGTCAGTTTGATTTGCAAAGATATTTTACAAATTTTCAGCGTTTTGCTGTATGAGATATTATCATACATGCATGCCTGTACATAGTTATAGAAGATAATATATGTATGTTTATGTCCATATAGAAAGATTTTGTCATTGTATTTCTGCAGTTCACAATAACATGTACCGTTGATAATACTGTCTGTCAAATACAGTTTTAAGTTATAAACTGATGCATGAATGACGAAGGCCTCATTTATGAATACCTTCACCTTGTATCCTTCAAAGATAAGTCATATACTGTGTACATTACTACATATAATGCAGACATTGTTAGGTGTCATATATAATGCCCTAACTCTGTGTGATTGTAAGAGGTCCTTTGTGTTAGCATTGGGGATGTTGATGTACAATATATTGTATACAAATATGTCACTTTTGATACATTATAAATACAGTATATTGTGTATATGTGTAGGGCTCATCTATTTCAAAATGAAACTGACAACTTAGGTTTTTTTTTTAAGGTCAGCGCAGATATGGTACAAAATGTATGCGGCCTCGATCATTACCAATCGCAAAAATGTAAATTTTCCCTAATTTCAGGCCAAAATATTCCCAATTTTTGTTCTTGGAGTATCTTCTGTAATTAATTAATTAATAAAGAAGAAAATAAAAACAAATGAAGTTTAATTATCTTCATCAAATCAGAATGCAATGAGAATAGGCAAAACTGCGATAAATTTAGAGTCACTCACTGTCAGGGCTTTTTAGGTGGGGTCAGATTGGTCACATCAAACAAATCTGGTTCTGTTTTAGGCCACAGTAACAGATATCCTACTTTTATCAATGTTTTTCTAGTTAACAACTTTATCTATATCAGGTTTTGAGAATTTGCATCAGTACAGTACTTGCACATGTACCTGGTATGTTTTTTTTTCTTTAAATAAGACCTATATTTTGTACTTTTTTATTTTGCACTTTTGTACAAGTTATGTACATCTTGCAATATTTTGAATACAAACTTGCATTAAAGGCCATCTTTGTATATAGGGCACCTGCTTATAAAAACAACTCAAACATAAACTAAATGTTAACATATAGTTTTTTTTATAATAAATAAACCTCTTTATAAAGACCTGGCTCCTCTCTATATTTGCTACTCTGCCTGTTCCCATAAAATTGTGTGGCCTTTTGTAGACATGTTTAACTGCATGTGAAATGAGTTCAAAAATGAGCTGTCTGGATTTATCTGGACATCAGATGTAGATGAAACTCTTCCAATAAAGTTTGCACCATCTGTAAATGAAATGGAATACACGGGTTATAAATGAGTACATGTACTCTAAAGGATATGTTTACTCATACTTGTATGATATCTAACCAATTTGACAATTTATACATTGTTCAGGCAGGATTAAAATTTTTTTTTTAAAATGTTATATAATATATGCTTGCACTCAGTTAATCAGCTGCAGTGTGCCGTACACATAACGTACCCCATACATTCACTGGTGATATAAGTGACCTGCATTGAACAAACCAGATTGTACCAGTCATTGGAAGAGATAAATATTGTGAAATGCTGTCATTTTGCTGGTTTTAATCTTAGTAAATTCTGAGGCATAAAAGTTGGAACATGTAAAATCTTTAGGGTGTTTTATTTGTTACATAATTTATAACACAAATGTTAGTGTTTTGTACTTGTATTTTTACATGTACACAAATGTATGTGACAGTGTTAAATAGTGTTAACACTGTTACATAATAATTTATGTGTGTGTCTAAAGTGTTTTCTCTGCATTGATTATATAGAACATTTTGTTCTCTCTCTGTCGTTGTTCCATTATGTTTTTCAAAAGAGTTTGTGGTGTCTGTTGATGTTTTTTTTTTTTTCTTTTTTTTTTACATTAAGTTTAAAATGCATGCCCTCTATACATGGTTTATATTTTTTTGTTAGGCCAAAATGTTTCCCCTCATGTGAGTTACTGTATAACCCCTCACCTGGATTTGGTAAACTGTTTGGTCTTGGCTTCAGATGCATACATCGAAAGGATTTATTTATCTCTCTTCTGATTCACTTTGATTGTACATGTACATGTAACACTTACCGTAACAACAACGTGCTCCTTTTTTCAGACTTGGTACGACAGAATGAAGATTGCAGTGATTGGTCAGAGTTTGTTCGGTGCTGAAGTGTATCGTCTTCTTCAGAAAGATGGACATCATATTGTTGGAGTTTTCACAGTCCCTGACGTCAATGGCAAACCCGACCCTCTTGGTAAGAAATCAAAATATGTTGCGTATGTAGTCAAATCTTTTTAAAGTTGATTTTACTTTTATTTGGTGGCCTAGTGGTACTTACTGGTACCAGAGAGTTGGCCTAGCACTTTGGAGGTTCAAGTTCTGGTTTCAAGTTTGGGGTTCAAGTTCTGGTCAGACCAGTCTCCTAGGACTTTTTGAAACAATTACTTTTGCATTGCCATGCACAAGAAGTATAAAAAATTGATTGTCAAAGGTAGTTTCATATATTTAGATTATAATAAAAAAAATAATAATTGTTTGCCATTTCCGATTCTGATATTTGATGACAAAACTCAGTAATTGACTAATTGCTCTTTATGAGTTTTCCATGCTATATATAGTCCTGAGTACGGAAATAAATTTCCAATCAAATTCATTTATTATGGAATGCTGGGGGGAATGTATTCTACTCCTGTGAGAATTTCAGAAATAAATAGATGATTCCCTTTTTTGTCTCATTTATTAAGTGTTTGTCTCAAACTTTAGTGATAGTTGATACTTCGAAATTAAAGAATTGGCAGTTTAGCATGATCACTGGGGAAGGCAAGTTGAATAAACTAGTGTCAAAATTCTTCAATAAAAAGAATCAATTACAAATAATTTTAGGGAAATCACAATTTTTGCTTTACATATGTATTTGTATATGTACATGTATATGTAAGTAATATGTTAGACCTACATTTGTATCTCAAGATGTTCATGAAAAGAAAATTCTAAAAAAACATTGCTGTTTCAGAATAATGAAAGAATCTCAACTTTTCTGAATTAAAAATAAATTCTATTCACATTTGTTTATTAGATCTGATAGATATGAAGACATAAATGTACATACATACATATATATATATATATATATATATATATATATATATATATATATATATAGAGAGAGAGAGAGAGAGAGAGAGAGAGAGAGAGAGAGAGATGTAGGATCACAGGTACCGTTTACCTACACAAGTATGTAAAAGATGACACTTCCTTGAAAGCTGATCATTCCCAGAAAGTGCATGTGTTGTAGAGGCAATGATAATCAGATTCATAAACAAGTCTGTCCTATTAACAGATTTATTGATAAATTCGGTCAAGGTTAATCTTGGTTTGCATAGCTGGTTAACATCTGGGATGTTTATCTTCTGAGGTGTCATTGAGCCAAGATAAATGTAAATACATGTATGTCCCTGCTAATCATTTCATTTATCATTATGTACTTCATCTGAACTAAGTAAATAGTTGCTGTTTTAGTTTGTTTTACTTTTGTGTTTCAACAGTCCAGATTTTTTTGTCACCTTTACAGGATATAGGTGAAGTGTCACAGATTTTGACCTGTGTCGTGAATCTATACCAGTGCAGTGAGGGTTTTTTGCCTTGTCATGTGAATGGTGACATAGAGCCCCTGTTTAAATTTTTTTTATTTGAAAGATCTGTGATGTCCACTTCTTGTGCTCTGTGCTTGGAGAAGACAAAGTCACTTCTTAAACCTTTCAACACTATATAGATTATAATAGACTGTTATTACAATGGAATAAAAACCACAGGAAATGGTGTGTCAGTTGAAAATATTATAAACATAATACTTAAGTTATAATGCTCAAGTTTCTGTCAATTAGACTTCATCAGTTGAGCTCCAGTTTGAAAAGTATGTGTATTTTCTAAAGATAAAGTGGTATCATACAAGGCCAAATAATATCTCTAAAAGTATAGCCAAAATCCGTCTAAGAGTAACCACTGTAAAAAAAATGACTATCTTAGCTTTAGACAATTTTTTTCGAATTTAAATAGTGTTAACAGTGCCAAATATTACTTTAGTATAAGATGAACAGCTGGTACCGAAATACCAGGTACTAGATTTCTCAGATCTAAGTAAATTATTTGTGCATGTGATGCATCCTTTTATCTTAAACTTTTCTGGAAGATTGAAGCAACATCAACTCATCTACATTGTACTCTAAAAGAATAGACTCTTTGAAATTCCTAGGATGAACAGCATATGCTAGTCCATGTGTGTCATAAGGAGTGAATACAAACTATATCTGGAGAATTATTCTTTCCAGATCTGTAGAATGATACAAACCAGTTTTATAGAATGATACAAACCAGATCTATAGAATAGCACAAACTAGAATAGTAGAATGATACAAACCAGATCTGTAGAATGATACAAACCAGATCTGTAGAGTGACAGAAACCATATCAATAGAATGATACAAACCAAATTAGTAGAATTATTCAAACCAGATTAGTAGAAATATACAAACCATATCTATAAAATGATACAAACCAGATCTATAAAATTACACAAACCAGATCTAAAATGACACAAACCAGATCTATAATGACTCAAACCAGATCTATAAAATGACACAAACCAGATCTAAAATGACACAAACCAGATCTATAAAATGATACAAACCAGATCTAAAATGACACAAACCAGATCTATAAAATAATACAAACCAGATCTATAAAATGATACAAACCAGATCTAAAATGACACAAACCAGATCTAAAATGACATAAACCAGATCTATAAAGTGACACAAACCAAATCTATAAGATGACGCAAACTAGATGAAAAATGACATAAACCAGATCTAAAATGACACAAACCAGATCTATAAAATGATACAAACCAGATCTATAAAATGATACAAACCAGATCTAAAATGATACAAACCAGATCTGTAAAATGACAAAAACCAGATCTATAAAATGATACAAACCAGATCTAAAATGACACAAACCAGATCTATAAAATGATACAAACCAGATCTAAAATGACACAAACCAGATCTAAAATGACATAAACCAGATCTATAAAATAACAAAAACCAAATCTATAAGATGACACGCAAACTAGATGATACAAAAATGACATAAACCAGATCTAAAATGACACAAACCAGATCTATAAAATGATACAAACCCTATCTATAAAATGATACAAACCAGATCTGTAAAATGACACAAACCAGATCTATAAAATGATACAAACCAGATCTAGAAAATGACACAAACCATATCTATAAAATGACACCAACCAGATCTATAAAATGATACAAACCCTATCTATAAAATGATACAAACCAGATCTATAAAATGATACAAACCAGAGCTATATAATGATACAAACCAGATCTATAAAATGATACAAACCAGATCTAAAATGATACAAACCAGATCTATAAAATGATACAAACCAGATCTGAAATGACACAAACCAGATCTATAAAATGATACAAACAAGATCTATAAAATGATACAAACCAGATCTATAAAATGATACAAACCATATCTATAAAATGATACAAACAAGATCTATAAAATGATACAAACCAGATCCAAAATGACACAAACCAGATCTATAAAATAATACAAACCAGAGCTATATAATGGTACAAACCAGATCTATAAAATGATACAAACCAGATCTAAAATGATACAAACCAGATCTATAAAATGATACAAACCAGATCTAAAATGACACAAACCAGATCTATAAAATGATACAAACCAGATCTATAAAATGATACAAACCAGATCTATAAAATAACACAAACCAGATCTATAAGATGACGCAAACTAGATGAAAAATGACATAAACCAGATCTATAAAATGATACAAACCAGATCTATAAAATGATACAAACCATATCTAAAATGATACAAACCAGATCTATAAAATGACACAAACCAGATCTATAAAATGACACAAACCAGATCTATAAAATGACACAAACCAGATCTATAAAATGATACAAACCAGATCTAAAATTATACAAACCAGATCTGTAAAATGACACAAACCAGATGACGCAAACTAGATGAAAAATGACATAAACCAGATCTAAAATGACACAAACCAGATCTATAAAATGATACAAACCAGATCTATAAAATGATACAAACCAGATCTATAAAATGACACCAACCAGATCTGTAAAATGACACAAACCAGATCTATAAAATTATACAAACCAGATCAATAAAATGATACAAACCAGATCTATAAAATGACACAAACCAGATCTATAAAATGACACCAACCAGATCTATAAAATGATACAAACCAGATCTAAAATGACACAAACCAGATCTATAAAATGATACAAACCAGAGCTATATAATGATACAAACCAGATCTAAAATGATACAAACCAGATCTATAAAATGATACAAACCAGATCTAAAATGACACAGACCAGATCTATAAAATGATACAAACCAGATCTAAAATGACATAAACCAGATCCATAAAATAATGAAATCTATAAGATGATGCAAACTAGATGAAAGATGACATAAACCAGATCTAAAATGACACAAACCAGATCTATAAAATGATACAAACCAGATCTATAAAATGATACAAACCAGACCTATAAAATGACATAAATCAGACCTATAGAGTGATACAAACAGATCTGTAGAATGATACACGTCAGATCTTTACAATGATTCTCTGTCTCTCTTCTCATAGCCAATGCAGCATCAGCAGATGGTATCCCAGTGTTCAAGTTCAAAAGATGGCAGCTGAAGAAACAAGCCATTCCTGAGGTGGTAGAGGAATACAAGTCTGTCGGAGCAGACCTGAACGTCTTACCTTTCTGTTCTCAGTTTATACCAATGGATGTTATCACCTTCCCGAAGCACCAGTCTATCATTTACCATCCATCTCTGCTTCCCAGACACAGAGGAGCATCAGCCATTAACTGGTAAAGAAGGATACCTTGTTCATATGTGTATATTTTTTCTTAAACCTTGACCAGTTGGGAAGCTGCTTATTTGAAACTCATCTGCCCAAAATTATCCTTAACTTGACCTGAAAATTATCCTTAACTTGACCTGAATAGAAAAAGAACATGAGTAGACTATCTTTCTGCATCAAATATAAATTTCTTGTGTCTTTGTGTGCATGTATAAATAATAAATACAATGGAATCTCACTATCTCGAAAATCATGGGACCCTCCCATTTACTTTGAGATATCCGAAATCGAGACAATGGAAAACAATATACACTGTATAGGGCCAGTGATTTTCCGCGATCGCAGAATCGACAATCTGAAACGGAATTTGCATTTTTTGAAAAATCTTTAAAAATTCCAACATGAGATAGAATTTATTTAATTGTGAACTAGTGTGCTATTTCCTTGTGTTATAAACTTCAGATCTTTGTTTATTTAAATATTTTATCACATAATTTGACATCAATTACTATTTTATCCCGTAGATATATTAGCCTGCATTTACACATTGAAAGATAACTTGGGCAATCATTTCCATTGTCGTAACATCAGTATTGACTGACATCTGCCGATCTGGTGTCTTCTAAACAAAAATAGCTTTAATTTGATATCTTGAATTAGGGTTTCATAATGTTTATTTCAATTTCTGAATATATATACCAATTTTTATAATTTATAGTAAAATTTCACAATGTACAATCCATCCTAACTTTTTACAACATACCGCTCGATTGACAGCCGGTTTTTGTTACCAACACAAACACGTGGTTACACCTTAACATTTTTGACAGCGAACTACAGTCGCTGAAGACACATGTATTTAAAAAGAGGAGACTTCCATTTGAAAAATAAATACATCAGCACGGGTTGATAGTTTCCATGGAATCTTTATGTGGATGGTGACGTTTAATTTTGCAAAGTCTGTCAGCATAGTATAGATTAGGCTAGTGTTGATACAATAAATTAAAAGACTAAAAATTAAATATATGTACATGTAGATCTACTTTATAAGTTTATTTAAATTTAAAAAACACTAAATAAAACATCACAGACTTGTTCTGAGTTAGGTGATAAATTCAAGCAAAAATAAGTAATTAGAAATTACCTGTACAATTTCCAACAAAACTTGTTGCCTACATGTATATGAGTATAGGCCTACAGACTTACAAATTATTTATCAAATATTTTAAAATCATAAAAACATACAGAGTTGCATATACATATATATATTTTATTTAATTCCCTATTTAAATATATCATTAAATTAGTGTACAGAATATTGAAAGTATGATTTTGAGTCTGTATTGTTAAATATTTTTCATCTATAGTATGTTTTTAGTTCTTTTTCTTATAAAAACAGAAAAAAAAAAACGGAATTCACCAAAACTGAAAACAGATCTGAAGCAAATCTGAAACGGAAAATCACTGGCCCTAACTGTATACCTGCTTTATATATATAGACAAAGCTGCACATATCATTTCTATCGGTTTCAGCATACTGCACAAGATTGTTTAAGCAGAATGATTCAATGAGATCCATGTTCCTACAACGATCAAGCGCAGTCTGATGATACAGATAGAAACATTTGTTGTTTTTTATTTATTAAATGCCTCTTATACGTGTATAATTAATTTTGTACACAACAATTTTACAATTCAGTCCTCTTACTCAGTTCAATAGTCCTTTATGCAAATCTTCTTTTGAGAAACTACCTGTCTTGAGAGACCACATTTTGATGGCAGATGGGGAGTGGTCTCTCAAGACAGTATTCACTGTATTTTGATAGCAGAACTATGCTTTGACAGACCTTGAATGCCTATATCTGTAACATTATAACAGGACCTTGATGCAGGGTGATAAGACAGGAGGTTTCACTGTGTTCTGGGCAGATGATGGTCTCGACACTGGCCCAGTTTTACTACAGAAGAAGTGTTATGTAGACCCGAACGATACAGTTGACACAATTTATAACAGATTTCTATTCCCAGAAGGAGTTAAAGGAATGGTATGTGGAAATGCTGTCTATTTATTATCTTTTTATGGAAATTTGTAAATAATTGTTCATGCAATTTTCGTTGGTTTTATATAACATATACCTGAGATTTTTTGCCGTGGTTATTTTTGCCCTTTTACGACAGAAAACTTATTTTCCCCGTCGTAAATTTTTGAATCACCGTACACTCATGGATGACATGTATGTCCCTGCCTAAATTGTTTACCTGGAAAATTTTGCTTTCATTTTGAATTCGCCTTTTAATCTAAGGGCGAAAATTAAGCAGGGGCAATAATTAAATGAATGCGAAAATTTCCAGGTTTACAGTATTGGTTTCTGACAACTTAAATCAGCCGTAAAGGCATCTTTCCTCCATTGCAAATAAACATTTTTGTATCCAAAAATAAATAATTTATTGTTCTAGTAAGCTTTTCATTTAATCATAACTTTTTAAAATTTTTCTCAGACATTAACTCATAAACCCCGAAAGACACATTTTGACTGGTCTTAGTCATTGATGTACAGAACAGTCCATTGTTTTTCAGGGTTTGATGAGTTGATATTCATTAGTACCATGTGACCTTGATCAAAGACGGCCTTATTTAACAAATCACTTCACATGTAAGACAGTTACTTTTCTGGAAAAAAAATTCTTAATAAGTGTCAAACAAGTCGGGACAGTAACTGAAGAGACCACCTTGCTAATCAGACCATCTTGAACCAATCAGTTCGGTGGTCTATATTTATATATATATATATATATATATATATATATATATATATATATATATACAGTAAAACCTGCTATAGCGGTTACCTCTATATAAGGATCACCTGTCTATAAAGGCCAGTTTTGAAAAGTCCCTTGACTGCATACTTCAACTTAATTGAACCTGTGTATAAGGGCCACCTGCACATAAAGGTCAATATTATCTGGTCCCTTGGGTTTTACTGTGTATATATATATATATATATATATATATATATATTATATATATATATATATATATATATATATATATATATGTAATCTATTCAGTGTTGTGTCTAAGTACCAAAGCTATCCAGTTTGCTGTAAAATGGCCTTTATACTGAATATCAAATATCAAATAATGTAATTCACAATTGCAATCAAATTAAAATGATTGTACCTTATTTCATCATTTTAGGCAGAAGCAGTGAGGTTGATAGATCAAGGGAGACCACCTAAAATTGTACAGCCAAAGGAAGGTGCTACCTACGATGCAATGCTGAAAAAGGCCATAGTCAAGGTTTGTAATTGATTTTAGTATGAAATCTTAGCAAACTTGATTTCGAGTATTTTTTTTAACAGTGACCAGTGACTTGTTTCGCCTTGATTCAGGTCCATTGTAAGGCCTGTTGGACCTCTTGTTTTACTGTGACCAGTGATTTGTTTCACCTTGATTCAGGTCCATTGTAAGGCCTATTGGGCCTCTTATTATACTGTGATCAGTGATTTGTTTCACCTTGATTCAGGTTCATTGTAAGGCCCAATGGGCCTCTTATTTTACTGTGACCAGTGATTTGTTTCACCTTGGTTCAGGTCCATTGTAAGGCCTATTGGGCCTCTTATTTGACTGTGATCAGTGGTTTATTTCGCCTTGATTCAGGTCCATTGTAAGGCCTATTGGGCCTCTTGTTTTACTGTGACCAGTGATTTGTTTCACCTTGATTCAGGTCCATTGTAAGGCCCATTGGGCCTCTTATTTTACACTGATCAGTGGTTTATTTCGCCTTGATTCAGGTCCATTGTAAGGCCTATTGGACCTCTTGTTTTACTGTGACCAGTGATTTGTTTCACCTTGGTTCAGGTCCATTGTAAGACCCATTCCCAATGTCAAGTTCCTTCTATCCCCCCAAAAAAACACTAAAATTCCCAAATTATACTTTAAAATCGCAAAAAAAAACCCATTAAAATCAGAAAAGCTTTGATATAAAACACCTTGTTATGAACTTGTTACTTTCTAAGTAAAATGCCTAGGTGATTAGGATCGTTGACCATGTCTCACAACTCAAAGTTTTACAGAAATTTAAGAATAAATGACACAAATGTTTCCCAATTTTGTTGTTTACATTGTTTATTTTTCCCAGGATGAAAGGTACAGGCACTTTTGAAAAAAAAAAAAATGTGTGGGAAATTCCTTTTCTTGCATAACTGTTATCATGATATTTTACTTGAGTATGGTCCTAGATATCCAGATGTAATAGTAATCCTAAATTTTATTTAATTGTACTTAGTACAGTCTATGCCATTAACATCGGTCCGTCGGTCCTGACTGACAAAAATCCGTTCGGACAGATGTTCTTCTCCCAATTTCCGGACCGCATGACCGATGTCGTTTTGATTAATAGTTTTTTTCTTGATTATGCACTCGTAAATTTTTTTTTCGCCAAGTCATTATTTGTTCATAACAAATCCTGCAGATGCAGGTTTTGGCGAGTGTTTACTTGCAAATCAATAGCATATGGTGACTAGTGTCTACCGAACTAGAAATCGTTTTTACTCTAAAATTACATCACCGAAATCATGGTCAGCTATGCCCTTTACAACAACGCATTTGACTGTTCAGTTTCAATAAATTACAGCGTCTGACTCACATTGATTACTGTCAAAAAAGCACATGTGTGCTGTCATATTTGTACGACTTTCAACTTGAACAAATAGAACAAGGTGACGTTTTCTTTAAATCAGTGTCGATTTCAAGATAACAATCTGCCTCATCATCGGACACTAGCTTGAGTTTGAAAGATCTTGGTTAAAGAAATACTCATGCCGAGTCCTGGCAAGTGCTCGAAGAGGAGACAGATGCTTGCTTTGTAAATTCTGTCAAAATGCAGACTATTTATACGTCGTATCGGCTGTTAAAAATTCAAAAAATAGAAATTTAAGTTTGCCATAACAATATGGAAATTGTGGGCTTATAAACATTCCTGGCCTGAGTGAAAAAAAAAAAACGGAATAAACATCGTTTATAACGGTTTGAATATAATAAAGTTGAGTCAGCTTAAAATAAATGTGTTTTCTTTCATTTCATCATGTGGGAAAATGTTCTCAACACACACACACACAAATATATATATATATATATTAAAAATCCTAGACTAGCTAGTAAAACTACTGGTTCACATGAAAAGTGATTTTCTTATTGTTGTAGAGCACTGCATGTCAAAGTGACTGTGTCTGCATGATCTGGATTCCATCGAGGCTGTGTAATAATTGTGGTTTATCGATTAACCTTATAGATTTTTTCTGACTGACAATATTCGGTTTGGACCTATGTAGAACCCAACAACACAGGTCCGAATGACCTGTGGGAGCCAAAAGAGTTTGGCGTAGACTGTTAGAACACTGTTTAGAATAAGGCTAAATTGATAAAAAAAATGTTGATGGTTCTCAAACATTCCCTTGCCTCTAAAATGTTGGCCAATGAGTTGTTTTTATTGCCGTATGGTTGGATAATCACCTACCTACCCATATTTTAGAAAGACAGAAAATTCTTCCGTATGATTCAAAGGAGTTTAACATAGTGGTAATGGGAGGTAGATCATCAACCATAAAGGTCAATTAACGGAGAACATACTTCATGTCAGTTATAGGCCACACAAGCAGTTCTATAGAGGCTTTGTCTTACTTTGGACACATCGGAACTACAATGTATGCATAGGCGTCGGAACCGGGGGGGGGGCTAGGGGGGGCTTACTTTTTTTGCAAAGATAGACATAGGTGTTGAAAATTGGGGCTTAGCCCCCAGACGTTTCTGGCGTGTATGTGTGTTTTAAGTTGGTTTAGCCCCCCCACTTTCATTTTGCTTCCAACGCCTATGGTATGTGTTACTACTATACATTCAAAATTTTTTTGTATAATTAACAGAGTTATGTAAGTTGATAATCCATAAAAGGAAAATGTGTAAAACCCATGAAAATTAGCTCTAAGGTATATCATGTATATGGCTTTATGACCTTGACAATGACCTTGATATTTAAGCTGCTGAATGTTTTTTTTTACCTTCCTTCTCAGATCAATATGGACCAGCCAGCTGCCGATATCCATAATTACATAAGAGGTTGTGACAAAGTACCGGGAGCCTGGGTAGAGATAAATGGAGAGGTAGGTTTTTACTGGAGGTGTGTCTGTGTGTGTAGTATGTGTGTGGTGTGCGTTTGTGTGAGTGTGCATGTGTGTGTGAAGAAGACGAATGTAATCTTATATGGGTGTGAAGCGTGGATAAGGTAATCTCCACCTGAGTGGAAAGGAGCTGGGTGTCCAATCTGAGGGTTTCCCGAGTCAGTTAGGTGGTCTTAATGGTGAGGTTCCACTGTAACACCTCACTAATCAGACCATTTTTTAGTCTGTATATGTCTAGATTTGTTTGTTTAATGATTAAATGGTGTTTTACAAAAAAGTCAACAATTTTTTCTTCAAAATGGTGGCAAAAAGTTTTTTTAATGGCTGAGGAGAGAACCTGGTACAATATTACTGTACTGAGGAAGAGATAACCGGCCTTCCACAAGTAAACTGATGAGTTTTTTACAAAATCGGAGTAGAATTTTCTCTTACTTGAGACTGATTTGTCTGCGAATTTAGATGTCGGAGAAAATGTTATCTCAGCCTGCAATTTTGAAATGCCGGATTTACTATTTAAAATGTTTTTGTTGTCTGTGTATGGGTGTAGTAGCTCTTTAAATACTGTTTCAACGTGAGAGAAAAACAGTCAAACTCCAATTTGAGGGAGAGACAGTGAAAGCTCGATCCTCGTGCACAGAATTTTGTTATTCCATGACTCTGCAGGCCTTGTCATGGACAAACAAAATTGTGTGCAGTCAGATTGAGATTTCACCATCCCTCCCTCAAAGTGGTGTTGGATTATATTTCTCCCAGTTTATTGGAAACTGGTAATATTGATTGTGTTCTACTATTATTACAGAAAGTGACACTCTTTGGGTCCAGACTATGGGACAGAATTGAACCACGAGGAACCACAGTGGAGGTAGCTGGGGCAAGCAGACCTGCCATTGTGCATAAATATGGAATGATCTTGTTCGGAAATGATGGCAAAATGGTAAAATTTACTTGGCAGTCATAGAGTTATGTAGTTCTGACTTGAAATATAGGGACTAGTGCAAATCAAAAAGTATGAGTAACATTTTGGTTTTAGGAATAAACAGTGTATCAGATATGTCCATTACTGTACATTTGTATTACAATTTATGTATTTTCTATATACATTTTCCATATGATTTCAACTTTCACAGTCAAATAACTTAAAATTTAATTCATGTAAGTTCTTAATCTTTAATCTGTATGTATACTATAATAATATTAAATTAAAGAGTTAGAAACATTTTATAAAAAAAATAAAGATTTGTCGTTATGCATTATGACCTTCATTTTTATTTGGAAATGAGGGTCATTTGCACTTTCAGAGGTTGGCACGCATGAAATACTTTTGAATAAATCAAAGTTTGAATTTCACTATGAAGGGTATTTAAATCCAATTGATTCCAAAACTTAATTTTATTTTTAAGAAATGACTACCTGAAATGAGCTACTTGCTTAGAAAAAAAAAAAAAGAAATGATAAAAAATGTTGTTGAAACCAGCTAATGTAATGTTAATTGATGTTTGTTAGGTAAATGTTAGCCAGCTACAGTTTGAAAATGGAAAAATGATCCAAGCCTCTAAGTTTGGAAAAGACGATTCTTCTCAGGCTAAGCTAGAACTTACACCAGAGGAAGAGAAAATGATACAGGTCCTAAAGGTCAGTAGCTTTTTTTTAATACAACAGTTTGTAATATTGTAGCTTTTAATTTCTAAATTTTGCATTTGATGTAGAAATATCTACTTGTCTTTGTTTTCGCCTGCTGAAAACCTCTGTATTGTACTGTGTTCCTGCCTTTCTGTCTCCCCTATCATTTTTTCTCTACCTCTCTGTCAGTCTGTCTTACATCTCTGTCTCATTTTGCCTCTCACTCTGCCCTCTCTGTCTCTGTTCTATCTATCTCTGCCCTATGTCTCATTCTGCCTCCCTGTCTGCCCTCTGTCTTATTCTGCCTCTCTTCTGCCCTCTGTCTTATTCTTCCTCTCTTCTGCCCCCCTCTCTCTCTCTGCCTCTCTTCTGTCTCTCTTCTCTCTCTTCTCTTCTCTCTCTCTCTCTCTGCCCTCAACTCTCTCTCTCTCTCTCTCTCTCTCTCTCTCTCTCTCTCTCTCTCTCTCTCTCTCTCTCTCTCTCTCTCTCTCTCTCTCTCTCTCTCTCTCTCTCTCTCTCTCATGTTGTAGTCAGATAGATGTTCATGAGTCTTGTTTGATATCAGTTACCATGTTTTTATATCATGATGGTTTTAACTCCTATTAACTGTGTCTATTTTGACAGACTGTCTGGACTGGTATACTTAACACTGATGTTGATGAGTCCACAGATTTCTTCAAGTCTGGAGCTGGTTCTATGGATGTTGTAAGGTAAGATCATAATTAGTTACATGTGACTCTGCATGGAAAAAGATCAAATTTGTGCAGTAAAACCTCGTTATACTTCCACCATTCCATCAGGCCAAATTTGGCATTATAAAGGCATTTGGCCTTATGTTGAGGGAAACCATATAAATGAAATAATAAGGGAAAATTGGAAAAGTGGACTTTCAAAAAATTGTTACGTAAAAGCGAGGTGGAAAATGAAATGAGGGGCATTATAGCATGGTTTTTCACTGTATTGATCTAATTCTCTCTGATATTTACAAAAAGGAAAATTCAGAATGAAGAAGTTACCCTAGGCTGTATCGAAGAAAATTAGGTCATCATCTGTTTCATGTCCTACCCTTAGATGTATTTTAGATAATTATACGGTCAGCTGTGATGACCGAAAAGTGGGTCAGGAATGACAAATAATTAACATAATTATTACATGTATTATGGAGAATTAGAACATGAAACTGACTTCCTATTGGTTGCTGAAGCTAGAAGCTCTTTTCTTATTGGAAGGTAATGATAGAAGAATTGTCATGGGTGATCAGATGATCCCGTTTTCCATGTAAATGAAATGTGAAGAATTAGGTCATAGAATTGGGTCCTCAAATCTTATTTTGTTTTTTTGAAAATTTTGGTCATAAAATTATCAGTATGAGATAGATTGCGAGAATTTGGATTATCAACTGTTTCCCAGGGCCGAGAATTTTCCTCCAATTGGAGGATAAATTTTTGTTGCATTGTTAATTCTTTATTTTCCCAATTAAACCCCTATAAATGAGACATTTTCCTTCTTTTTCACCATTATGGAATTTTTGAATTTTGAATAGTGTTTTATGCCACATTCAACAAATTTTCAGTTTTATATATATATATATATGGTGGTGGTCAGTTTTTAATGGTGGAGGAGAGAACCTGGTCACCATGTACCCGGGAAGACCACCAGCATTCTGCGAGTATAAACTGGCAAACTTTCTCACAAAAATCAGATTGGTTATCAACAAAGTGGAGCCGGCCTGGCTCAGTCGGTAGCGCGCTCGACTCTGGATCGTGAGGTTGTGAGTTTGAGTCCCGCCGGCGGCAGGTTGGTTTCCTGTCTTTAGGATGAGACAGTAAAAGCTGAAGGTCCCGTGTCACAGTAGGTGTCGGCACGTTAAAGAACCCTCACTGCTCAATGGCCGTAAGTGCCGAGCATAGGCCAAATTTGAAGCCCTTCACCGGCATTTGGTGACGTCTCCATATGAGTGAAATATTCTTGAGTGGGACGTTAAACAACAATAAACAAACAAACATCAACAAAGTGGGCTGTATTAAGTAGAATTTTGCCATCGTTGGCGGTTCACTTGATATATCGAACCGTAATTCTGTTGTAGGTTAGTTGAGGAGGTCAAGGAGAAGTGTAACGGCATTGCATTGCAGAATGAGGATGTATATATGAACACAAGCTTCGAGGACTTTACTAGCTGTGTGATACGAAGAGGCAGAGGCATTGAAGACAAAGAGGAGTTTACTTTTGATGCTGTAAGTCGGCAAACATCTTTTTATTTACAGAATTTGTCTTTGTTTATTGTTTGGTAAATATGATCTCTTAAAGGCAATACAGGCTGTCATTTTGTTGAAAAAAAAAATCCTGCGATTAGACCAAATCCTTTTAGTTAAAAAGGCTAAAAAGATATATATTATAGTAGAAAACATATCCTGCATATAATGTCTAAAGTAAATGAAATATGACGACGATCAATATTCCTGTCATCCACGTAAGAATACAAATGTTTACTCGCCCATTATTCACTCCATCATTCACTTTCAACTTCCTTTTTTCAGAAATTCAACATTATAACAAGTTTTTCTTAACCTGGGATTAAAAAAAACCAAAACAAAACATTTTATTTGTATAAAACAATGAATATTTGAAATTTTAATGCAAACAACTTGTATGCCTTTAATAACGGTACTTAGAATGCATAGATTCACTACTGTTCGGTTGTTTTCTGATAAAAATTATAAAAGCATTATATGCTATAGATCATATGATTAGTGCACTTTTTATAGGTAGGTTGTACTTAGAATAAATTCACTAGATGGCAATGCTGCTAGTGTTTCCTCACTTTCTATAGGAGTGAAGCTCAAATCTTGTATGTAGGTAATACTTGAAGCTCACAACCTATAAGTAGGCAATACTAGAAGCTCACTTCCCAAGCCTTTTTCTATAGTTTCCACAGGGCCGAAATTCGGCACCATTCCCAATGCAAAACACACAAGTTTTTCCCTATTTGATGAAAAACCTTCCCAATGTGGTGTTGAGGCCACACGAAAAATTAATTAATAGAAAAGGAAATTGCATTCAAAAAAGAGATTCAGTTACATTTAGATTTCCATGGGTGCAAACAGTTTACCCAATTTGACACAAATTCACGTTAAAATTCTCCATTGTGTCGCCATTGGCATTTATCCAAAATTGAAAGAAAAAGGCCTGCTTCCTAAAGGTTTACAGTACAAGAATATTACTTTTTATTTGGGGAGACAGTACTAGAAATTTTATTCCTACAAGGATGCAGTACTAGGATCTCACTTCCTGTAGAGAGGTAGTACTACAACAAGTTCACTTCCTATAGGGAGGTAATACTAGAAGCTCACAAACTACAGGGAAGTAGTACTTGGAAGTTCACTGCCTATAGGGAAGTATAACTAGAAGCTCAGTGCCTATAGGAAGAAGGTAATACCAGAAGCTCACTTCCATCAAGGAGGTAGATTTAGAAGCTAACTTCCTTTATGGAGGTATAACTAGAGGCTCACTGCTTATAGGGAGGCAGTACTAGAAGCTCACTTCCGATTGGGAGGTAGAACTAGAAGCTCACTACTTATAGGGAGCTAGTACTATAGAAGCTCACTGCCTATATTGGAGGTAGTTCTACAAGCTTACTGCCTACACATAGGTAGTACTAGAAGCTCACTGCCTAGAGGGAGGTATTACTAAAAGCAGCTCACTTCCTACTCCTTAAAAATATTAGTTATGCCACTAAATTGATATCCATGCAAAATCAACTTTCTTACAGTGACATATTTCATCACAATATTTACAGGTCAAATTGCATGTAAACAACATGGACATATCGTTTGGACACCAGTTATTCATTGATAATGAGTTCGTGGACTCCTCGGATGGCAAAGTGTTTAACACTGTTAACCCCAACGATGAATCTGTAAGTGTAAAACTCCGGCAATGGAATCACGGAAATCCTATGTTTATAGGATGAACTTATATTAATTTTGCTTTTCTAATTTGTTTGTTAGATTCCTCGTCAGGATGTTTCGGTAACATATTTAAGTTGTTTCACCTAACTCAATAATTTTTGTAAAAATCAAAAATTCAGTCCACAGTTTTTTTTTTATTTTACAACAATGTCAAAACAAGTCGCATGACTTGTATGTATGTCACTTGTTGGAATAGATTTGACATAATAAGTTGATTATTAGTGCCACACTGTTTTTTTGCAATTTACACGCCTGCTACCCTTATTTCTAGAGTTATTTCCCTTTTGCTGTTGTATTTGTGTGGTGCTCATATCTCTTTCTACTTCACTTTGGCTCGCCATATTTGGTAAAGACAGATATTTTAGATAGTAGGGCCGAGCTCTCAAAATATATTTTGTACCTTTATACAGGTGATATGTCAAGTGTCCAAGGGAACACCAGACGACGTTAACAGAGCAGTAGAAGCAGCAAAGGTCATTTTATGATTTAGTTTTTCCTGATCCTTCACATTTCATCACAACAGTTACAGGGGTTCAAAATTTTCCAAGTCCGAAGTCTGGGACTTGCTTAATTCGGATTCAGACTTGGCATTTAGAAATACCCAAAGTCTGAGGGACTTGCCTCATCTGCATTCATTTAATTTTACTGTATTACTTAACAAAATTCAGCGCAGACTTTGAAATTTCTCAATTGGACTTGCCAGAAATTTACTCTCCAAGTTCCGGACTTGAGTATCTAAAAAAGAATTTTGAACCCTTGCAGTTTATAATCATATAATATTATGACTTACTGGTACATCACCTTGTGGTCGTACAGAAGGCATATAAAAATATGAACAGAAAAAAAGGGACACTGATAACATTTAACGGAAATACAAGTATGTGCTTAATTTTTTTTCTCGAAAATGTGCTGTCAAAATTTGGGCTGCCTTGCTTTATTTATAAAAAAAACTTCTTCTTTAACAGTATATCAAAAATATGAATCTAAGGTAGAGGATTAAATTTGACAAATTATGTCATTATGAATTGATATTAACTATGAAAATATATTTTTATGATTCAATTTCCTTTTGAATATATTGAAAATATATTGATATTTCTTGAACAATATGTAGATAGTTTCTTACGATTAATCACTCTTGATTTTTTTTTTATAACTTTTTTGTATCTGCATTTAAAGGTTGCATTCTATGAAGGTGAGTGGGGCAGGATGAATGCACGTGACCGAGGAACATTAATGTACAGGTAATATATTACTTAGATATCTAAAGGGATGATAATTTCCCTCTAATTGGAGGAATCTCCAAATTTTTAAAACTTTGCTGCAATGTTAAATCTTCTTTTTTGCCCATCGGATCCTTACAAATGAGCCATTTTCTTCATTTTTCACCATTATGGAATCACATTCCTGTATCTTGTAAATTTCATAGTAAGGCCAAAAAAAGAACAAAAAAAAAAACCTTTTATGTGACCCAACTGACTCACTGAAAAGTCAGACCAGGTGTTTGAAGGCAGTTTGGCTCACTTACTTTTTTATGCCCCCAGCCTGAAAGTGTTTTTATCGTCCGTCTGTCTGTTTGTCTGTCTGTGTTTGTCCATAATTCTGTCCCACTTACATATAATGTTGCAATATTTCAAGTTTGGATTGTGATACAGTAACCAAACTTAGACTGTAAGTTAATCTAACAATTGCTCACACTTTACTGACATCAAATGCCCCTGGGGGGTGGGGTGGGGTCAAAATGTAAGACATTTGCAAAATTGTTTTGGGACCAGGGCATTTGTGTTTCACAAACACATCTTGTTCTTATAAAAGTTGAAAGTTTGCCCGATTCACATATCAAAATTTAGAATAAAGTAATAAATAAAATTGTCAACCAACAGACTCTTCCAAAACTAGTGTTTGGGGCACATTAAACGTATATTTCTTAATGATTACCTGAAATATCTTTCTGTAATTTGTCATGTAGTAAGAAAATGTCAAAACTCATGTTTACAGATTAGCTGATTTGATGGATGAACACAGAGAGGAGTTGGCTACGATTGAGAGTATAGACTCCGGAGCCGTGTACACACTTGCCCTCAAAACCCATGTAGGAATGTCAATAGATACTTTCAGGTATTTCGCCGGATGGTGTGACAAAATTCAGGTAATTAATCTGGAAATAGTTCTATATGAATGTAAGAAATACTTATAAGTATATTTTATAAATTAAATTATATCTGTGCATTTTATTATTTACAAAAGAATGACCAAAAAAGATGACTTAAGGCTAAATATACAACCACATCAGGTTCGCAGACAATCCCAAACCTCTCAACTCATTCATCCCTAAGGCCTCTAAGGATAAAGCATTATATACCAAAAATTGTCAGTTTTAACTTTTAATCTTATCTTTTGAAGTTTAGGATTTTATAATGGACCAGAGTTGGTCCATAGATTTTGACGTCTTTAATTCATACCAGATTTTTTTTCAAAGTTGTTATAAATTGCATCTGTATTTAGATTTTTGAATGGTCTTTAGCTTGTACATGTTGCACCCCATATCTCATGTGTGTCTATATTTTGTACTACTGTAAAACAGCATTAAATTGTTGTAAGGCCATCCTTAAAAAATTGTTGGTTTGCTTTAAGGTAACTCAAGACTTTTTTACTGTGAGAAGGTAGGTAGGTAGGATTTTTTTTTTTTTTTTCGGAAAAACTAAACCATATTTGCATGTATAATATAATCAATAGGAAAATATCGGAAGACTAATAGAAAAAAATAATAAATTCCGGAATGGCAATAAAAAAAATTGAGTCGCAGGGTTTTGAGTGGATAGGTCACGTTACTGCAACTCAACAATTTTTTTTATTAATGGATGGCCTAATTATATTGTTCAATTTACCTAGTTTCCCTTTGTATATAAAGACTTGGTGAAATTGATTTGATGTTCGATGTGAATTGAAATGTTGATTTCTACAGGGATTGACAATTCCTATTAACCATGCACGACCAAGTAAAGATTTGACATACACAAAGAGAGAGCCTATTGGGTAAGTATTGTCATCTATTTATAACACATTAGAGGTGCAATAACAAGCTACACAAAGTTTTTTTCTCAGTTAAACTTAGTTTTTCTCAGTTTATGCAAGTTTCAAGACAAATTGGCTCAACTGAACCAAAATTACATTGATATTCATTGCTATACCTTTCACATGTTTTGTTGATTTCATATGAGCTGTTATACATTTAGCATAGCCATTTGTACATTTCATAAGAGCTGTTGTAACATTTCACATGTCTAAATGCTGTATGGATTTCAGTGTATGTGCTATCGTTGTACCATGGAATTACCCCCTTATGATGTTAGCATGGAAGATGGCTGCATGTTTGGCTGCTGGAAATACAGTTGTATTAAAGCCAGCTCAGGTAAGTAATATAAAGGGGAGACCAGTCTGGCCATGGTGCCAATCAGTTGATTACATTGACAAAATCAAACTTCCTTGTGACTTTGATGTTTATTTTGACAATTTATTACACCTTTTGCATTGTTTTTCATATAATCATTTTACCTGTAAAAGTTATTAATCTCAGACTTACCTTAATGTAGTACTCTTGAGGAGAGAGAGACAGACAGACAGACAGACAGACAGACACAGAGAGAGAGAGAGAGATGGATGGCTGTATGTGTTCCGTTTCATGGTATTTTATTTTTACCTTGTATGGTATCACAAATTCAGGATGGACATTTGAACAATTGTTCATCTACTTTAAGCAGATCTGTTCAGACATATTTCTGTTTTGTAGGTTACACCACTAACAGCTTTAAAGTTTGCCGAATTGGTTGTGAAGGCTGGTTTCCCACCAGGTGTCATAAATATTCTGCCCGGACCAGGTAAATGTTCATGTATAAGTGATGTGTTAATATTTTGTCATCACTTAAACAATTATTACAACTTATTTCTGTAAATATTACA
Source organism: Atrina japonica (assembly GCA_030159075.1). NCBI lineage: Eukaryota > Metazoa > Mollusca > Bivalvia > Pterioida > Pinnidae > Atrina > Atrina japonica. Next base: position 199,660 of record BROG01000768.1, on the reverse strand, counting down.
CCTCCCTCTTTTAGTCCACCTTAAATTAATTCCATGGTTCTCAGGCCAATTTTATTGTAAAAAAAATGGGGGAGGGAGGCTTTTTTATCTTTTTATTGGTGAAAAAACACATGGGGGAGGAGTTTTTATTCCCAAATAGTCATTAGTTTACTACACAAACTTTTTTTGAAACTTCAGAGTTCCGTAAATTATCCGGGAATGTCCATCCCCCTAGCTATAATTTGTTATTACTTATACTGGTGTATAATTCAGAGAACGTACATTTTATTAGAGAAGCCTTTGAGAATTGTCCAAGATAGGATCGTTTTTGCCCCTAGTCTAATGGAGACTGACACTACACCCACCATTTTTTTTTCATTTCCTCATATTTATGATAGTCATTGTCAATCAAACGCTTGCATAATGCGAGTTATCTATGTCAACAGATTCAAACGTTTTACTGATGGGGAAAAACGAGAGGTACGACTATTTCTTTTTTATCTGATATGGCACCGCATTTCAGGATTTTATTTTATTGAATTCTCGATAAAATCGGTAATGTGGGGCTTTCAAAGAGATGTGTGTGGGCCTGAGAGCTGTAATTCTAATTTCATTTGGCCTTATGGAAACAGTTTATCTATATAAGATCTGTAAATATTACATCCTCTCTTTAATTGGGACAGATCAGACTTAGTATTGTCTGCTTCTGTTTGGGTTGGGAGGTAAATTGAATCAAACTGAAGATTTGACACCATAGTCATGCCAGTGGCATGTACTTATGTGCAGTCCTCAGTTGACACACATGCATGCAGGCACACAGGCACATATGATTATGACTCATCCATTCTCAGTGTGAATATACCCAATACACATAACATAACTATAACCTATCCATACACCACATAACTTTACATCATACATACACCACATAACTATACCCTGACCATACACCGCATAACTAAACCTCATCCATACACCACATAACTATACCCTAGCCATACACAACATAACTATTCCCCAACCATATACCACATAACTATACCCCATCCATACACCACATAACTATACCCTGACCATACACCGCATAACTAAACCTCATCCATACACCACATAACTATACCCTAGCCATACACCACATAACTATACCCTAGCCATACACCACATAACTATACCCGAGCCATACACCACATAACTATACCCCAGCCATACACCACATAACTATACCCCATCCATATACCACATAACTATACCCAAGCCATACACCACATAACTATACCCCATCCATACATTACAACTATACCCCATCCATACACCACATAACTATACCCCATCCATACACCACATAACTATACCCTAGCCATACACCACATAACTATACCCCATCCATACATTACAACTATACCCCATCCATACACCACATAGCTATACCCCATCCATACATTACAACTATACCCCATCCATACACCACATAACTATACCCCATCCATACACCACATAACTATACCCTAGCCATACACCACATAACAGTACCCCATCCACCCACCACATAGCAGCACCCATCCCTTCATCACATGATATCACCCCATCCAAATTAAATATTTATAATTTTGCACATTACAGGGTCATCCATTGGTCAAGCTATGTCTGAACACCCAGACATTAGAAAATTGGGATTCACTGGCTCTACTCCCATTGGGAAAACCATCATGGAAAGGTAAGTTTGAGAAACTGATGTGTATTGATGCGATACACATTTTGCTGATGAGATAAATCATTGTTTACTGTCATGTCTAGGGGCCTCCCTGGCCAAGTGGTTATTAGTCAACCCCTGAAGTCACATTTGGACTTGCCCATTTCAAAAAAATGATGTCGTCCACTGTCAGAATTCAGGGGTGTATGATTGAAAATAAATATTAAACAATAATTGTGCATGCAATATTAATGTGTTCACTTCTAAATTATGACAGTAGAGCATGCTATTTATTGAGCTGGGTGAGTTCTAAATGTGACTGCTGGGGTTGATGAGTTATAGTACCAGGTACCCCAAGAATGTTGTGATTCACCTCCCCATCAGTTGATGTACAGTGGGACATATTCAGATCTAGTAATTCACCTCCCCATCAGTTGATATACAGTGGGACACATTAAGATCTATTAATTAACCTCCCCATCAGTTGCTGTACAATGGGACACATTCAGATCTAGTAATTCACCTCCCCATCAGTTGATATACAATGGGACACATATTCAGATCTAGTAATTCACCTCCCCATCAGTTGATATACAATGGGACACATTCAGATCTAGTAATTCACCTCCCCATCAGTTGATATACAGTGGGACACATATTCACCCTCCCCATCAGTTGATATCTAGTATAATTCACCTCCCCATCTCTTGTCATACAATTGGACACATTCAGATCTAGTAATTCACCTCCCCATCAGTTGATATACAGTGGGACACATTAAGATCTATTAATTAACATCCCCATCAGTTGATATACAGTGGGACACATTAAGATCTAGTAATTCACTTCCCCATCAGTTGATATACAGTGGGACACACACATTAGTGATTCAAGATACAATAGGACACATTAGATCTAGTAACCTCCCCATCAGTTGATATACAATGGGACACATTAAGATCTATTAATTAACCTCCCCATCATTTGATATACAATGGGACACATTCAGATCTAGTAATTCACCTCCCCATCAGTTGATATACAGTGGGACACATTAAGATCTATTAATTAACCTCCCCATTAGTTGATATACAATGGGACATATTCAGATCTAGTAATTCACTTCCCCAAGAATTGCTATACAATGGGACACATTCAGATCTAGTAATTCACCTCCCCATCAGTTGCTGTACAATGGGACACATTCATTCAGATCTCCCATCATTGATATACACAGTTGGGACCCATTTGATTGATGTCAGAAATTGTTACTCGGAAAATATTACTCTGTAAAATCCCATAGTTAATTTTGAATTTTCACGTACCAGATATAGTAATTGCCAAATCAGTTGAAACTTGACACAAGATCTAGTGCTTCACCTAGAGTTAGTTGATGGAAATTCTCCATAGATCTATCTTCACCTCCCGACTGTGACATGGACAAGGCCGTCAGAATGGTAATTAAGTGGTGTTAATTGGGCATTCAGACAATTCACTTCCCCATTAGTTGATGTAGATAGGAACTGTAAATAGGGTAACATAAACTAATTTTGAAATTTTGTACCAGCTTTTTCCAAATCAAAAAAGCTTTAAATTTGGAAAGTCTGCTTTTGATCATCTTTACCGACTCGTATACAAGGCCGTGAAATTCTTGTATATAACAATTTACCTCCTGATAGGGACTGTAAATTGGGTAAAAAAGGTAAATTTATAGTTTTTGGGTGGTCTTTATATAGGCTTTTGAATACCATGTACACAAATGGTATACTAACAACCTCCTTAGGGACAGCAAAAACCGTCTTTGTGACCAGGTGGTCTTTATATAGAGGTTGATATGTACACAAATGGTATTATTGGGGACAGCAAAAACCGTCTTTGTGACCAGGTGGTCTTTATACACAGGTGGTCGTTAAAGCAGGTTTTATTTCAAATTGTTATTTTCATGACAATCATAATCTTTCTATATTCAAAATTGTCCCAAGAAAATTAGAAATTGCAAACATACAATAGAAATAGAAAATTTTATTTGGGTTAAAATTTTGTTGTAAATATTAAACAAATTGATTGGCATCAAATTTTGTTGAAATAAAAAAACAATCTGTTTGTAAAGGAACCTATATCTATAACTAGGTATAATCTATGTACAATTTCACCATGGTTTAAATTCATTTGATAAACGAAAACAGTGAAACAGAGGAAATAAAAATCACAATAAAAATTTTCTGATTCTGCTGTATGTTAGGACATGTCAGGTCTAGTAAATTTTTACAAACTTTTTTGGGGGTGGGGGAGGTACTTGTGACATCAGTTTTGTTTACAAACCTACTGAGTAAAATTCTTTACAGGGGTTTTAGTATTCATGTGATTGAACTTCTAAATATGTGACTTTTCTAATATTTTTTTCTTTAAGCCCCAAGGGAAAGCAGTATGTAGATTTCATTTATAGAAACATTTTTATTTCTATGAAAAAACCCCACTTAATTTGAGTGCCGTGTGAAAAAACCCTTGTTAAAAAGTATACAGTAAAACTCACATGTAACAAATTTCAAGGGACCTTATTTTTCAATTTGTTATAAGGACAGGTTGTTTATATATAGTTGAAGCGAAGTAGAAATGAAGGGTTACAATGCAATATCGTTAAGAAAAAAATACTTGCTGAACGGTGCACTATTCTGGAAGTCAAAACAAACAAGAGACATTTTGTTATTTTTTATTTACACATCGTATTTAATTAGAAAGTATGCCTCTGCTGGCAAAAAGTCAAGAATTGACTTTTGTTTAAATGATATTAATAACTTTGTTAAAATACAATAAAAGACATTGGTTGGGATGTCGGGGGACATGGAAATTGATTTGTTATAAGCAATCATTTGTTATTTTAAATATGTCTTAAAATTGTTGTTCAACTAAGAATAGATAAAGGTGTGGTCAGGGAATATTGATTGATTCGCTATGTGCATGAATTCGTATAAACTGAGTTCGTTTTGATATGCAATTTCAAGTTTTACTGTAATATTTTTTTTCTCATTTTTAAAAGATAAGAAATTTTGGCAGATTTAAGGGAAAAAAACATATTGTATGCTTTGAAGGACAGGATAATTTCTCTACGTGTTATTTGTATTACATGTATTTTGTATATTATCGGGTTTTTATGTGATTTTAACATTTTATATTCTATATCATAGGGAATGAGTTCCGTATTTTTCAACAAGGGAGAGAACTGTATTGCTGCTGGTCGCCTGTTCATTGAAGAATCCATCCATGATGAATATGTTGAAAGAATAGTAAGTTTGACCTCCTACTTATTTCAGCAAAATATTAAAAAATGAGAGGGAAATTTCTAAAAAAAGAATCGTTAAGTCAGTAATTCAATTGTCAGATTACATATACACATATATTTTGTTTTAAGAATTTTAGCTCGAAAAATTAATATGTCAAAATGACAAATATCCATTAAAATTATTGATATACATGTATATAAGTACTTTTTATATTTTCTGAACCATATGGAGTATTGTATGTAAATTATGTATTCTCACTCAGACTGGTAATATTTACGTAGGGTGATTACCTTATATCAGTTACATGCAGTAACAAAAATTAAAATTGAAATTCTAAGTGTGTATCACAGATTATTGAATAGTGCTTGATTCATATGTAAATAACGGGTCCATGGTGTCGGGAAGTAAGTTTCAAACCATAAGGCCTCATCTGTTGTCAGCCGAGCTAGCCTGGCTCAGTCGGTAGCGCGCTCAACTCTTGATCTTGGGGTTGTGAGTTCGAGTCCAGCCAGTGGCAGGTTGATTTCCTGTCCTTCGGATGAGACAGTAAAAATCGAGGTCCTGTGTTGCAGTAGGTGTCGGCATTTTAAGAACTGCTCAATGGCTGTAAGTGCCGAGCATAGGCCAGAATTAAATATGAAGGCCTTTACTGGCATTTGGTGACATCTCCATATGAGTGAAAGATTCTTGAGTGGGACGGTAAACAACAATAAACAAACAAACAAACAAAACAATCTTTTGTCAAGCCTGATTTAAAGCTTACTTTATGGGGAAAGTAGCAGAAGGCCAGTGATTTTTCCCTAGATATTATCCAGATATTTTGATGCCGGTGGTCAAAGTTGGCAGTGTTGTAGAAATAATTGGGGGAGTGGGTCTGTTATTGAAAGTTATTTAAGTTAATTATCATGTTTATATAACTCTCGGTAAACCTTGTGTCTTTTCAGATTTTTAAAATTAACAAACTTGAATAAGATAAACATGATAGTTAACTTACACTCGTTGTAGAATCTCTGTTTGATATACTGGTAGGCAGATAATGCAAAGGTAATTTACCTGAAAATATTATTGTTGTTTGTGCTAATGTTGAATTAACGGCCAAAAGAAGCAATTCCTTGATTCTTTAACTTACTTCAGACACAGTTGATCAATGATGTATGCATACATTCAAAGGAAATTTCATATAGAAATGGAGATTTGTAGTACAGTAATCCACAACAGATATATACGCCACCTACCTTGCCTCACTTCAAAATCTGTAATCTGAGAATTTTATGACCTTGTTAAGTGATCTTTAAGAATGTGCAATTTGGTGTGAATTCTAGATTGCTGAAGTTAAAAAGATGAAAATTGGAGACCCACTGGACAGATCGACTGACCATGGTCCACAGAATCATAGAGCTCACATGGAGAAATTGTTGGAATACTGCAAGATTGGTGTAGAGGAGGGAGCTACGTTAGTGTATGGAGGAAAACAAGTCGACAGAAAAGGTTTGATAGTTACTTAAAAGTGTAAACGTCATAAATATGTACTCTGGAAAGCAAGGATTTTAAGAGAGAAAGAGTGAAGTAGAAATAGACAGTGAGAGATGTACCTCGTTTGATGAATTATTTAAATATTTTCAACGTTACATCCTTTTCTTGTCATGAGGATTATAAATTCTCTTGCACTGATACCAGATATCCAAAATATATCCTGATGGTCTGTTGCTGGGTATATCATAACCAGATATCCAAAATATATCCTGGTGGTCTGTTGCTGGGTATATCGTAACCAGATATCCAAAATATATCCTGGTGGTCTGTTCCTGGGTATATCGTAACCAGATATCCAAAATATATCCTGGTGGTCTGTTCCTGGGTATATCGTAACCAGATATCCCAAATATATCCTGATGGTCTGTTCCTAGGTATATCGTAACCAGATATCCAAAATTTATCCTGATGGTCTGAGGTATATCGTAACCAGATATCCCAAATATATCCTGATGGTCTGTTCCTGGGTATATCGTAACCAGATATCCCAAATATATCCTGATGGTCTGTTCCTAGGTATATCGTAACCAGATATCCAAAATTTATCCTGATGGTCTGTTCCTAGGTATATCGTAACCAGATATCCCAAATATATCCTGATGGTCTGTTCCTGGGTATATCGTCACCAGATATCCAAAATATATCCTGATGGTCTGTTCCTAGGTATATCGTAACCAGATATCCCAAATATATCCTGATGGTCTGTTCCTAGGTATATCGTAACCAGATATCCAAAATTTATCCTGATGGTCTGTTCCTAGGTAAATTGTAACCAGATATCCAAAATATATCCTGATGGTCTGTTCCTGGGTATATCGTAACCAGATATCCAAAATATATCCTGATGGTCTGTTGCTGGGTATATCGTAACCAGATATCCAAAATATATCCTGATGGTCTGTTGCTGGGTATATCGTAACCAGATATCCAAAATATATCCTGGGTCTGTTGCTGGGTATATCGTAACCAGATATCCAAAATATATCCTGATGGTCTGTTCCTGGGTATATCGTAACCAGATATCCAAAATATATCCTGGTGGTCTGTTCCTGGGTAAATTGTAACCAGATATCCAAAATATATCCTTGTGGTCTGTTCCTGGGTAAATTGTAACCAGATATCCAAAATATATCCTGGTGGTCTGTTCCTGGGTATATTGTAACCAGATATCCAAAATATATCCTGATGGTCTGTTCCTGGGTATATCGTAACCAGATATCCAGGGTAAATTGTAACCAGATATCCAAAATATATCCTGGTGGTCTGTTCCTGGGTATATTGTAACCAGATATCCAAAATATATCCTGGTGGTCTGTTCCTGGGTAAATTGTAACTAGATATCCAAAATATATCCTGATGGTCTGTTCTTGGGTATATCACAACCAGATATCCAAAATACATTTAATTTTGAGGTCTTTTCTTTGGCTGCAAATATAGCGAAATTATAGCCCCCGCGAATAAAAGCAACTATACAGTATTTAAACAAACAAACCCAAAATGTCTGTGAATTCAATAGCTCTCCTAACATGAGATTATATCTTTTATTGTCTATGTTCATTTTGTATGTAAGATAGAGTGATTTGAGAATGTTGAGATCTACGTTACATATTAAGATGAATAATGTATTTCTTCTCTAAACAGGTCTGTTCATGGAACCAACAGTGTTTACGGATGTTGAAGATCATATGATGATCGCCATAGAGGAATCTTTCGGACCTGTCATGATAATTTCTAAGTTCCAGGACGGGTCAGTACATCTCTGCCATCATGAGCATGATATAAATACAGTGAAACATCTCCTAATGACCACCTTTCTTAGGAGACCACCTCACATCTTGGACTCTGTGGCCGAGTGGTTAGAGCGTCACGCTTATAACCATAAAGTCTGACTCCTCAGATCAGGGCAGGTTTAAAAAAACCCACTGGAATCTAAACTGATTTTGTGAGAAAGTTTGCCAGTTCACTTGCAGAAGGCAGGTGGTCTCTTCCCAGTTAAGATTATAATCAGGATCTTTCCTCCACCTTTAAAAACTGGCCGCCACCATATAACTGAAAAATTATTCAGTGTGGCATAAGACATCATTCGAATGAACAAACCATTTTCCATTATGAAAATGATCTCTAAATTGATTTAAAGGTTAAGTTGAAGTTGTGAATATTAACTGTTTTCATGAATACTGAAATGAAATGTTTTCATTCCATGTATATTTCAGTGATGTTGACGGCGTCTTGCGTAGAGCAAACAACACAGAATACGGTCTTGCTTCTGGTGTGTTCACAAAAGACATTAACAAGGCTATGTATGTAGCCGACCACCTGGACGCTGGAACTGTATTTGTCAATACGTACAACAAAACAGATGTAGCTTCACCTTTCGGTGGATTTAAACAGTCTGGATTCGGCAAAGACTTAGGTAAGTCTGTTCGACCTGGTTAAGAAAAATAAATGAACTATATTTGTATTTTCCCGCGTCAGTCTGCCAAAGACTCGGTCTTCAACTAGATGGCATATATATCGGCTGTAAACAAAGTTCCTCATATGACGTCATTCTTAACCCTTATCCCGCCAAACACGTCAATATATGATTTTACAATACCCTCTGCCACTGCCAAACACGTCAATATATGATTTTCGTAAACCTGCGCTCGCTGCCAATTACGTCAATATACGATTTCCAAGTATGCTATAAATACTACGGAATTCTATGTAAAAGACCATTGTTGAATATAAAAAGATACGGACTCGTCATAGATAAGTCTTTAATCTGATTGGTTGACACACATTTATCACTAAAAATAAAAATCTTTAGAATCTTGCTTCCGAGAAAATGAAAGTACGAAAAGCTTTGTTCACTGTGCGATAATGGAATTTGGAGCTATATTTCGGTAGTTACATACTCGGAGGAGGAATACGATTTCCTCTGATTTGAAATAGGAGAAATAGATGTAAATTCAACACAAGTTCTCAGAAAACTCCTATGGATAAGTCACCGACCGATACAATTATTCTGTGCATTGACGAGGACGACTAGACCAACATTGACTCGCTACTGGTAAACACTCAGTTCACTGCGACACCAGGACTTGCGCGCTATGTACCTGGCAACGGTAATCTTTTAGATTTTATTTATTGTTTAAAAAAACAATGTGGGAATCTTTTGTTTAGGAGACAAAACGCTGTCTCAAATTTAATTAATTTTGGCGAGCATCTAAAGCCACAATGTCGGACATCGTTCGCGTTGGTTTCACTCATGCCGAGTCATGGAAAGCAACTACGGTCTTAAATAACAAAGAATACCTGATACAAAAAAAAAAATGAAACACTTCAAAAACGTTAATTGCAATCATTTTTATTAAAATTATATATGGATATATGGGTCAGTTTACAAAAATTGACACACTATTACAACTTAAAGTGACAGTTCAAATTGATAGAAATTCAGAGTTTTAATCAGGCAGTGGTGTGTATACATTGTAATACACACGCAGCAGTGGCTGGCTGAGTCAGTCAATGTAATGTGGCGGGATGAGGGATAACATGATGTCGTACCGAGATATTTCATTCAAAACTCTAAACTTTACTGTTCTACCATGAACCTTGCTGATCCATCAAAATGAAACTGATCACTTTCAGGCGGGATATTCGATTCTCATTATTTTGTTTTTCGTTATGAAAACTATGATATGTAAATATACCTTATGAACACTTATTAGAGTGTATTTATTGTTAATGTGGACGCCGTTTGGGTAACAGATAGATGACCGATAAATTATGATTGATTAGTAATTAAAGCCAAAATTAATAAAAAGTTTTACTGCTTGGTTGAATTTCAGTGATTTTTGTCAAAAATCATTGCTGAATATCGTAAATATTACCAAAAACAATTTTAAAAACAATTTTGATGAATAAAGTGTAGTTTTTAATGCCATGGCGATTGAAGAGCGGAGTGGCGTACTGTTTTTTTGGTCTGTCTGTCAGGTTGTCAAGTTTCTTTCAGCAAATTTCAACTAAATTTGACATGATACTTTATTATCAATGAGATCTGGAATCAGTATGATTTTTTCCAATATTTGGTGATAGTTGCTAAAGTCATAGGACTTAAATATCTTGAAGCAATTTGAGCTGTCCTGGATGGCATTTTGGGGAAAATTGCCATATCGACACTAAACCAATACTACAAAAACTGAACATGAAATTATCTACATTTATCAGGAGTTAAACCCACCGACAGTTTTTCATTTATGAAATAGTATATTGCAATACAGTGTATCGCTTCTGTAGTCACAGTATGCAAGTGACTTCTAGGTCAAACACTGAGAACTTTAACCACACCCTTGTTGAAGCTGTAGCAATGTCAGAAAAATGCAGTTGGAATTTTTATTCATTCCCTACTTAAGTTTTTTTTTTTCTCTGTAGGTATGGCAGCTCAGAATTGCTATAAACTTTTTATTCATAACTGTTTTCTGTTGTATTTAGGTATGGAAGCTTTGAATGAATACCTAAAAACCAAGGCTGTAACAGTGGAATATGGACAGTAAGATTGTCTGTAAGTATATATACCTCATCTTTGGTAATAGCAGAATGAAAAATGATTGTAAAGTTTGGATTCTTAATCATACACACCTAAATTCTAACAGTGGACTTAACTCATTCTTTGAATTGGATGAGTTCAAATGTGACTATAGGGGTCAATGAGTTCAAAATGGTAGTGACTGTTCCTATGCCAAGTGCTCTGCTAACTCAGCTAATACCCCTTTTAACTTAAAAAAAATAATACATGGAACTGCTAGTTCAACAGTAATAGATAAAGGTTTACTGATCTATTACAACTCTGGCAGAATAATGGTAATGTATATTTTCTAGTATTATAAATCTATTTCATGTTTTGTACATTGACCAAAAAAAAATATATATATATATATATATATATATATATAAATAAATAAATTTGATTTGACTGTTCTTTACCAATGTAGACTTCTTTTTGTTTGACACATTTTATGGTAATTTTTCAGTTCTGGTATTCTCATCTGAAACAGCTGTGAGGATTGTTGTCATCCATGACAGACTTTTAAATATTTTATAGATCTTCTACAACTTGATGTGGTACACATATTTGGTTTTGCTATTACTGAGTGACAAAAATATTATCTATATTTTAGAAATGTGAAATAGACATTGCAAATATGCAAATCACAAATATTTTACTTGAGGTGCCAGTGAGTCTGCTATGCAAATGATCATTTCATATGCATTATATATGGTTTTGATTTTTAAATGACATTTTTAACATTGGATATTGAAATACAGTTTTAGGTGAAAATTTTAGGTATTGCTGTGAGATATTTTAAAAGGATTGATGAATTCAAAGTTTGAATTTGATTTTCATTTTAAATGGTCAGTATGAGCAACCGTGGATAAGAATGTTAAATTGGATGTTTGAAAACAGATGTATATATCGTATTTTACTGTTTCATGGATTGTTTTTAATTCATAATTTTTTTTTATATATATATATATATAATATTTTCGGTGGAAATTTTTATATTTTTAAATTAAAATTTTTACTGTTAACTATAAAATTTATTACAAATTACCACTGCACAAGTTTCAATTACAAAATTATTTTGCACTTAAAGAGGAAAGGTAAAATTAAGAGAAAGAAATTATAGTCTGTCACACTGTTATATAAAATGAAGAGCTTTACTACTCCATTTTTATGCCATTGTTTATTATCATCAGCATTTATTGTCGCACTATGCTCATTTTATCAGGTTACAATGAAGCATTAATTCGGACATCAGACTTAAGCCAATGAATAAATGTCAGATGTCGGTTTTGTTTTTTTTACTTGGTTGTATAAGAATGTGAGTGAAGAAGCATGTATTTCATAAATGTCATTTCTCAGGCTAAAGGAACACAAGAATATCATTTTGAGTTTTTGTTTTAGTTCAAAGTTGTTGCAATGTTAACAAATTTGCATACTGTAAAACGATTTATTTTTGGGCTGTAAATATTTAGTGCTTTGGTCATTTGAAATGTTTTCATTCACCTAAAATTTTGATGCTTGAAACACGAATGACCAGTTGACATCGCCAAATGTCAAATGTGGCTTTCTGTGTGCTCTGTTTGACATCATTAGACTGTGAGGTCATAATCACACAAATGTGTGAAAGGCCATTTAATTGTGATGTCATAATGGAAAAAAAAATTCTTCAAGAGGTGAAAGGTCACTTGCTGAATATGTGAGTGTTTGTTGACATATTTTAAAACTCATCAAATTTAGTGCACATGTGAAATTTTGGCATTTATATCTTTGTGCCAAAAATGGCTTAAATTAAATGTGTCCTACAATATCTAGTTTTACAGTATTTGCTGTTACTTGTATAATGATCAGTATTACTTTTATACCATACCTTGGTCACACCAACAGTCATTCATTTTTATAGATTTCATTACTGTTCCATTCCAAATTGGCATGTAAAACCATTTTACAATATCTTTCTTCAAATTTACAGAATATTTTTTTATACCTGAAAGGTAATTGTTACACACGAGGATATGTCATATCCTGTTTTTCACCTAACTGTAATTTTGGACCGCAAACCAACACAAATCCTTGCAAAAAGGTACAACAATTTTGCCATCCAAAATCACAGTACTACAGTAACGCGAGAAGGGTTATATACTGAAATACTTACTTCATAGCTTGACCAAGCAAGTTTTAGGACACTTTTTTCCCCACCAAAACTGCAAGAAATTCATTTTCAAACATTCCTCAGTTTCCATGGTTATATAAACTTGTCTGACAAATGAACCAAAGATGTGCCTTTCATGCTAAGTTGACGTTTTTGCCCTCATGTTATTATAACACAATTAGCTTATAAAGGTCACTTGAGAGACAAACAGCTTTTATGTGCAGTTTGCTAAAAATGTTAAGTTCTGTAAGTAATCATAGTGATTTTTTAAAACCCATTCACCCCTAAAGACACATTTGGACTGGTCTAAGTTATTCATTTACAGAAGAGTCTATTATTTTTCAGGGAGATTAGTTATATTTTTTCTTTCACTAAGGCACTGCAATGTAGAGATGACATATCTGATTGTTTCTTGTATGATATGGATAAATTTGACATCTTTCATTTTTTTTTTTTATCAAAATATGTTATGTAACTATATCATGTGAAAAGAAACAAGAACAACATGCAAGCTTTCATTTAAGCAGAATGTTCCTTGTGATTTTCACCTTTCATTGAAATCAATCTCCAAATTAAGACCACTTGACCAACACACCTCACACCATAGACTGCAAGACTGACCAGGTAGATGTAGAGTAGAGGTTATTTGACCACCAGACCAACACACCTGTGTCAAAATATTGACCACAAGACTGACCAGTTAGATATACTCTGGATTGGTTGTTTGACCCCCTGACCATCAAACCTCACAATATTGGCTGTAAGACTGACCATTTAGATATATATAATCACGGGATTTATTTTATTTGACTGTACTATCATTTCTCGTGGTGAGTGGGACATGTTGTCAAGTTTTAAATTTGTTGTATTCATTAACAAAATCTCTGTATATTGATATGGCATATGTATAAATGAAACTAATTTAGACTAAATCAAATTTGTTATAAAATTTATAGACACAGGTGATGGAAGTTTGAACACGGAAATATTCTTGTGCGTAATATGTATGGTGTTTAAAGCTGATGAACAAAAAAGTCTATGATTTGGGACACAGAGCAAGTTACATTGTACCTGATGTAGAGTTATACTCTGCAATGAGCTGGTGAAACGCACATCAATTTTATGATAATATTTTCTCACATACCTGGCTTCAGTCTATATACACTTGTAACACAATTGTTAAACTTCAGTCTGGTGTGATAATTTTCTGTTTACAAACACAGTGACAAAAATCACATGTGATTAAGACATAAAGCTTTGGCACATGTGCAGTTGATATGTAAGAGCTACAATAAAGATTTTTGAAGTGCCTGCATAATTTCTTTCGCACAAAAAAATCGGGTGTTTGAGAAACATGTACAGATGTACCCAACACACATTCATTTGATATCCTTATAGTGGTAATGTAACTTTTGTTTACTTGTATCCCTTTCAATTACAGTTCTCCCCGCTATATTGCCACCTTCTGTTTTCTTTAATTTTGGCTGTCTATTAGGTTTGGTGATATTTCGAGGTTTGCCGGTTTTTTGTTTTTTTTTTGGTGTAGCCATTTTTAAGTCTATATGTATATTATACCTTGTTGACAACTCACAATTCCAATCACAGGACATATTAATCTTAATTACCTGGGCTTGGGGACAACAATTTTCCAACTTTAATTACTTACCTGTTCTGAACAGTGTTAACTTAAACCTGTTTATTCACCTGGTCTGGTGATGTGGTCGACGGATTTAACATCCATAAATGAGAGAAAATTTATCCTTGGGAACTTGTGGTGATGTACGAGTTTGGCATTTTAACAGCAGTGATAGGTCGGGGCAGAAATATGAAATTGTTTAACTTGAGTTAGCTTGATATCCTGTAAACTATGATGCAGTTCTTGTTAGTATACTTGTATAAGGTAAAATGCTCAGCCTTGTGTGTTGAATGTTAAAAAATGGAGATGATTTTATTTGCTGTAAGAGATTTAATTTGAAATGTTATACATTTCATTTAACAATGAAATTTGTGTGAATGTTTTGTTAAATCGATTCTAATTTCTTTAAGTTGTGTAAATACAAAGTAAAATAGCATGGCGGTTTCATTAATGCATTAGTAGTATGTCACAGAGATTTCAGGCTCTGGGTGTATTGCTAGAACAATACAAAATATTTGAAAATGCAGGGAGATGGATCTTGAATGACTATACTATGCCAAATATGATTTGTTCAGCTTAAATGTGTGAAATACAGCCTGAAAAAAAAGCTTTTATTTTGACTGAAAATTGTGTGCATTGAATAACAGGATTCATTATTTTGATTCTTTTGTTTAATAAATTGCTATTGTTATTCATTAAGATTTTTGAAAAATAACATATAGACAAGATAATTCAATAAACACGAGATCATTTAGTATAGTGAGTGAGGATCAGAAAGTAAACATTTCATGTAAATTAGAAAATATTTTACATGAAATATGTATATAATAGTTCTGGATTTTAGATTTTAAATTTTTAAACAGTTTTTTCGTTTTTGTCTTTTAAAGGAAAAAAAAATCAATCATTCAATTTTTAATAGAAAAAAATGAATAAGTTGTTGCATTAAACAAGTCACATGGTCTACACGTGAGAGATGATGCTAAACAATTGTCCAATTCATAGTAAATTTTAATAACGTTAGTCGCATGGATGATATATGTCTGTGCCCGAGTTATTTAGCTTGAAATTTCACTTTCAATATTGAAATTGCTTTTTCATCTTTGGATGGAAATGGTAATAAAAAGATGTGAGCAAAAATGTCTAGGTGTGTTGTATGCGAGATTGTGTTGTTTCTGTGTGGCTATAAACAGAGTTATGCTTTTTGAAATATTGATGATATTTCTGTTGGTATGGGTGTAAACATATAGTTAAATGATGTGAATTATGAAGTTTTATTCCAGTATATATAAAAATTTTCAAAAATGTCTCAACTTCTTTTCAAAGATATTTTATTAGATATTTACACGACTAAAGTTATAGATTTGTGCCATGATAATTAAGTTTTAATTATGAAAATTAATCCGTTCAACAATTAATTGCTTGAATGTTTTAGAATTATTTGGAGGTTGTTTTCGTTTGCTAATTTTTAACACATTGACCAATTAGTCGGTCCAAGAAAAACCCGTGCTTGAAATTTGTTTTAGAGTTTGAATTTTTAGTACTTGTCAGTTTTATGCGTGTAAGCGTTTATTTTAACCATTTGTTGTTATGAAAAATAAATAATATTACCAGGGAATATAGTTGTTGAAATAAGAGTTCTGCGCTTCAACCAAACTGTTGATTATGTTTTCAAAATGGATAAAGGATTTTGAAATAAAATGTTAAAGCTATTAACGGTGTTCCTGTTTGCATTCTTGATGCGTATCATCTCAAGAGTGGCATGGTGTTTGTAAATTAATTTTTTTTTTTTTTCAAATTTTCCATTTTTCCTAGAGTTCAGGATATCTAATTGTTTGGGAAATGTGAGTATATGCTCGACTTCTAGTGCATTGGACAACCATGATCTATACAAAGATTACACAATCATTTTTGGCAGGTCCGTTTTCTGAGCCTAGTCTACCAAGTTGAAGTTTGGAGAAGAATACAAGTTGCCCCCCCCCCCCCCCTGAAATACCGTTACAGAATGAAGGCCTTCGCTGGACCAATTAAAGACTTGGTTATAGGACGACTTACAACTGAACCCCCTAACTGACATAAATATTGACATTCTGGAAGCCACAAAAGTTATAAGTCAAAAATTGTATTGTGACGTCATAACGCGTATATCTTTCTAATCCACCCCTCTGTGGATGATCGGCTGATCATTTTGCACTAGTTATAAGGATAACTGTAATATGGGAGAAAAATGCATGTTGGCTCTTTTGAACACTTCATCGATTGTGAATTACTGCAGATTCTCCCACGAGTTTCATACAAAGGCATCCATATCAGACCATATACTGCATGTTAGATAAATAATGACTTTTTATTTTCAAGATATTGATTAAGTAAGTAAACTTCAGCAAATCCAGTAACTACGAAATTAACATGTCAGACATTTAGATAAAATGTTAGTTTCATACATTATTTCGGCCTTGAAGATGTCTTCAATAAAGTTGTATAGTAAATTAAGGTTAAGCATTTTGGAAGTATTTTTAGTATTTTGGTTTGTCTTATACGTAATAAAATGTACCAAAAGCACTAAAATTATTTATAGATAAGATACGTATATGTTTTATTTTCATTGATAAAAGGGTAAATCTATTGTTCCTTGCTGACAAACTGCAAACAAATGCCGGTGTCAAATAGAAAACCTTCCGCATTGAGAATCTTCCCCGGAAAGATTTCTATATAGAAAATCCCACGGAAAATTTCCTACATAGAAAATCCCCCCCCCCCCCCCCCCCCCCCCCCCCCCCGGAAGGAATTCTATATATAGAATACATTCCCCCGTGGGAAGTATTTCTACATAGAAAATGCTCCCCCTTTTCATAGAAAATGTTCCCCTCGGAAATGTTTCTATATAGAAAACATCCCCCTCAGTCCGGAAAATATTAATAACTCTGTTCACTTATTATTTCAAAATATAATATACTATGCATAGGCGTCGGAACCGGGGGGGGGGGGGGGGGCCCACTTTTTTGCAAAGATAGACATAGGTGTTAAAAATTGGGGCTTAGCCCCCAGACGTTTCTGGCGTGTGTATGTGTTTTAAGTTGGTTTAGCCCCCCACTTTCAATTTGCTTCCGACGCTGATGCTATGAAAGCAATTGATGAAGTGTAAATTCCACAGTCTCGCCAATTGGATCAGAGACGTACTAGCTTATTTTGTTTTTAAAATTGTTTTATTTGGTACTCAGACTAAGTTTTATATTGTAGGTGCCAGTGTTGAGCTGCTCTGGACTCGCCAACATACTAGTGAGGTTCCGCTTTTTATACAAATTGGCACTATTTGTTTGTTTGTTTGTTTATTGTTGTTTAACGTCCCACTCAAGAATATTTCACTCATATGGAGACGTCACCAAATGCTGGTGAAGGGCTTCAAATTTTGGCCTATGCTTGGCACTTACGGCCATTGAGCACTGAGGGTTCTTTAACGTGCCGACACCTACTGTGACACGGGACCTCCAGTTTTTACTGTTTCATCCGATAGACAGGAAACCAACCTGTCGCCGGTGGGACTCGAACTCACGACCTCACGATCCAGAGTCGAGCGCGCTACCGACTGAGGGCACTATTTGTATGTAATTCTATAATAAACAGATCCAAAAAAGAATATAGAACATATGACAAGTATTTGGGTATTTAGTCGCCGTTTGTTTAGCCAGTAAAACATTGGAAGTATAGTTACGTGAAAATAAAAAAATACAAAATAGTTTTGAAAATTGATAGAATACTGCCTTATTCTAATCTTTCGTTTCAGCTCTGATTTAGATGTGTACCATATTTTGAAACATGAAATGTAGAGAAAACAAGGACAAACCACACATTGACATTACAAACTAAAAACATATTGATACACATCTTGTATCAGAAGCAAAGACAGAAAAAAATATTCAGATGCATATTTGGTGAATATAAAGATTTTCAATATAAAGTTTTCAATTGTATGAACAATGCTTACTGACCTGTGGATTTATATAGGTTGTTTTTCTATTTTGTAGAAATAGAAAATTCTAATTTTAAATTCCTGAATATTTAAAGTACTTTTCTTGCATTTGCAGTAGTATTTCTGACGTATTTTATTCAAACTTAAAAGGGACGTACTCATATATTGCGAGTTTTACAATGTGAGTACTAGAGAATTTATTTAAACTTGACCCTATACATTTTGTTGGTGAATCATACTGTTATTTTTTTGTTATTTACATTCTGAGCAAATTAATTAGTGTCAAATAACTTTGCTCTGCCGGCACTTCTAAGATGTTGGCCTTAATTTACTTGGCCGCGAAATATTCTATATGTATCATTAACAATACCATATGATACAATGGGAAAATGAGTTGAAATATATTCGAATAATCTGAGTTTTATATTAAATCACCAAATGAATAATCAGCTAATTAAAAAGTGAAACACAAAGTAAATTGATTACAGCTACTGAAAGAAACATTTAATTTCGATGTTTGTTTTTGCATTGCATGTATTTAGAATCCTGGATCAAGTTTATATCTATCGATGACATAAAAGTCAAACCTATAACGTACAGGTGGGAACGTTTTCTATACATTGAACGCGGAATTAATTCTATATAGAAAACTTTCTCCCGTGTGGGAAGGTTTTCTATATAGAAAAATTTCCGGGGGGAGGGGGTTTCTATGGGATAATATTTTCTATATGACACTGGTAATCATGGAGGCCGAAATTCTGCGTCGAGTTTAAGTCGCCTTATCTTTGGTGAAAGTACTTAAAATCTGTGCAGAATTTCGGTCTAGTAATCCTGTTGCTTTATTATTTTCAATGTTTAATCTGAATCAAAGTACTTTATCTGTGTTTTGGTCTCTCTTGGGCAGTAGGTTCGTGTGACCAGCGGTATTTTAGCGGTATTCTAATATTAGCGCCTTTCGCGCTCAAGTTATTGCGCTTATTCAAGGGCAACGCTGAAATTTCTCCATCCAATCATTCTTTAAACAGGATAAAACTATAAAATTAATTGCGCGAATTCAGGATTGCGCTAATAAATCTATGCCCCCGAGAGCGCTAAAATATGAGTGCGCTAATTTAAATACACTTGCAGTATTGGAATATTGAAAGTTTAATTCTTTTCTTTGATACCCGACATTTAAAACTTAAAGATGCTATTTCATAAAATCTAACAATATTTTATTTATAAGCTTACCTTGCCCGAAGAAGGAGCTTCAAATGTCATAGGATATGGTTTCAAACATAGGGATTATTGACTAAAAATTGACTTACCTTTTGTAAACAAAGATATACATGTATCAGTGAATTCTTAGGAATGATCTAAGGATCATTATTGCAAATTTCAAAGTCATGGGGTCAAGACTCAGTGTCACAGGTACATAAATTGTCGAAAATGTTGATTGACCAAATTCATTAACTGAGCACCTTAAGATCCCTTTGGCCTTTTGCTATCATTTCTATCATTCCCACAGTGTATACCGCAAAAATTTGTAGCTTCTTGGTTTCAATAAAAATCGTGTTAAACAAGTGTCTAATGAACGACTGACAGTCTAGCTTGTCTTACACTGTTTTCTTTCCGAAAAAAAATTTGATTCAATATCTTTGTTTTTCCAGACAAAAACATACATATATAAAGCCAGTGTAATCTAGGGAGAAATTTTGCTGAAGTAAGTACTACTGTGATTTTCATTAAACAGAAATTGATTGTCTATTTCCGAGAGCTGACATTGACTGATGTATCCTGTGTTGTAATCTGATTACCAGACGTACTGGAGGAAGTATGACGCAATTCACAACTACAATAACGTAATCAAATTATCTATGCATTGGGCAGATCCTATGAGTATGTAAAACTTAATTTTGCTTTTGAAACTTAACCATTTAGACAACCTATGTGACAGATTCACATTAGTCCCATAAGTAATGGTCTAGAGCTCTTTGATATTGAATAAGCAGTTTTCAAGGGACGGAAGACATACAGTCTAAAATATGAGGTGATCTGATAAGCGAGTTGGTCTTAATGAGAAATTGCACTGCCACATTATTTTGGACCCTTTTTGCAAAACTAACTTTGATACTGTGGTTTTAATATTGAACGAATTTTCAGTTATACAGTGGCGGTCAAGTTTTTTTAAAAATGGAGGAGACAATACGATTACAGCATACCAGAGGAACAAATAAAAATAGGAAAAAAAAAACATCCTCCAAGAATTAAGCTGACAAACTTCCACACATAATTAGCATATGTAAAACTTATAAGTCAAGTGAGAGTAGTTTTAAAATCTACTCTTAATTTTTCTCCCATCTTCTAAAATCATCCATGACCATTAAAGGTGGCTTGTTGGTAAAACGTTTGATTTGTAACAGAAGTTCCTGAGATGCCTGGATCCAAGTACATGTATCATAGTCACTATTTAAAAAAAGGTCAGATTTTCCCTTTGCGCTCGGCATAAGACTGGAAAGTCGTGAATCTTCTGGATAAATCTTTGAACGAAAGTCCAATGTCACGTGGTAGGGGGTGACAAGTCAAAGTATTCTCTCCTTACTGGAATAAATCAATAACAAATAGGGCCTATTTAGATCGGTGACGAGCCGGCCTGTCTCAGTCGGTAGCGCGCTCGACTCTTGATCGTTAGGTCGTGAGTTCGAGTCCAGCTGGCGACAGGTTGGTTTTCTGTCCTTAAGATGAGACAGTAAAAACCGAGGTCCCGTGTCACAGTAGGTGTCGGCACGTTAAAGAACTCTCACTGCTCAATGGCTGCAAGTGCCGAGCATAGGTAAAAAATTCACCGGCATTTGCTGACGTCTCCATATGAGTGAAAGATTCTTGAGTGTTACGTTAAACAACAATAAACAAACATAGATTGGTGACACCCATACAATATATAAACATAGCAGGCTTTGAACTGTACAGGTGCAGAAATATTTAACGTATGATATAGTTTTTATAACAATAGTTTAGCATCTTTAAATATACTTTATTTTAAAAATCCATGTTCCACTCAGAATTTTTTTCTCCCCACTTGCCCACGGAAGAGAAGGATTGCAGGTGCATAGCTAACTTTGTGTTTTCATAGGAACATTAACCCGAATAATTACGTCGTTATATTTCCCTTACTTCGATCACTGTATTAACATATACTCTTTAGACTGTTGCCTGCGATTGGTCCAATACAATTTGTTATTGGTATGGCGAAAATTAAACTTTGTCTTCAAACCCTCTGGAGGACCCAACTGGCCGTAAGAGGGCGCTGTAATTATCCGAGTTAAGGAAAGATAGACAGCTGACATGCGTTATGACGTCATGGATGCTTACTGACGTTAACGTACTCGAGAGAATATAGTTTGAAAATTGTTCTTTTGTTTCTTTTATTTTGAATTTGATAAATAAATTGCAGATATGATATAAAGCTTATGCTCTTTTGTGGATTATCCAAGCAGTAAATTACTTTGTTCACCTTGATATCAGGATAATGTTTTCACAGAAGTGTAGTTCACATTGCTTCCGGTTAAGCTGTCTTCTTAAGTATGGCAGAATAATAAACATATATTGAGTGGACAGGTGAATTTCAACCATTGTGAAGAGTCTTGAGGTCCGAGATCCGTTCCCGGAACCATAAAACTTGAGAATTTGAAATCAAGCCTGAAAGTATTTTCCACTTGGTCTGCTCAGCCAATCAGATTTCAGGATTATCCAAAATTGTGTAAATTTTTTATTTTTTTTAGCTTTGTGGTACCAGTTTCTGAGAGAAAACCACTCACCACATCCAAATGAGATTCTATTATTCTTACTTTTATGGATTCTTTACCAACTACAGACTATGTGCTATAAACTTAAACTCATGCAAAATATGGTTTAATATATAAAAAATATCAGATACCGAATCATAAATCTTGAGGATGTTCAGGATATAAATACAAAGCTGATAAAAATGGACATCTGGAAACCAAGAGGTGGGATCAGGTGCTATGGAGGAGTAAGCATCCCCTGTCGACCAGTCACACCTGCCGTGAATCCAAAGTCAGTAATAAGAAATTGTTAACATGATATATGTAAATCAGCTAATATTTTTCTCTTTTGATTCAAAGCCAACAAGCCAGCAGGTTATTTGGTTTGTCTCAATCGGGTCAGAAATCGAATCAGGACGGTCCATTGAAGTACCGCAATCGTGATTGTATGTCAATATAGTTTATTGTAGGGATAAACTTTAAAATAACATTATGTAGAACCACAAAAATCTTGTGAAAATTAATATATAAAGGAGTAGATATGATATTCAGTTATTAATTGTAACATTTAATATATGGAAATAAGTGGACAAATAACTGTGACTAAGTGCATATATACATGTACTTGATTTTGTTTAAAGTTATTTAGATGGTGATACAGTCAATTCTAAAGGAGATATCTCATTTTACATCACATCCTTTGAGATTCGCTTAACTCGTTTTGTTTTAAAGTAAACACATGTCTAATTGAATTTGAAAGTATAAAAATCAAAGTATAAATCTTCAGGATGTCCAGGATACAATATACAAATCTGGTGAATATTGGACAAACACAGACCTCTGGAAATACAGAGATGGCATCAGGTGTCATGGAGGAGTAAGCTTCCCCTGTTAATTGGTCACAACCGCCGTGAGTGCATGATCAAATTCAAACCAGTGCAGACAACTCACCAACCGCTACCGAACAGGTCATTTAGTGAAACGAAGTAATTGGAAACATGGTTAATATACCTAACCGTAAAATTTACGGAATGTGTAAATCAAGCGCGATTCTCCATCTCCCTGTGAGATGATAGACAGCAACACATTTGCTTCTTACCTAGATTTACTCCTGTCGATTGGAAAGTACGGTCAATTTTACACCTGCCTTTATGACAAATGCGACGATTTCAATTTCCATATCATGAGCTGCCCGTTTCTAAGTAGTAATATCCATCTTCTCCTGTCTATGGCGTTTTCTTTTCACAACTTATACGTTATGCCAGGGGATACTCTTCTTATGGATGTTTTATTCTGAGATCGAAACAACTCGTCAATAAACTACTTACACAAAATAACGTTGTGGAACGCTTGAAATCGTCATTAAAGAAGTTTTATGGTCGATACTGGTCGATTGTTAAACAATATAAAGTCCCCTTTCAGGAATATTAGAAAGTATTCTGGAGCACGACCACAGATAATGACTACCTTTCGCCAATCGCGCTTTTCACCGAACTTGACCTTTCCACCATATTTGACCTTTTCACCAAATCTGCCATTTTCATCGAACTAGAAAATCATGCCAGCAGGGGACGCTGACTCCTTCCGGACACCTGGTCCTATTCCGTTTGGGATTCGCAATTGTTCTTAATGTTGAGAACATTTACATATCTAATTTTTCGTGTTCTAATGGACTAAGGGAGTTTCGATTATCAATTAGTACTTCTTCATTTTTACTTAGTAGTGTCCCCCTGAATATGAAATGTCCATTTGTTGAACACGCCCTGGTATATCAGATCATTTGCGAGATATAAACACCATACGCAGGATATTACTACTTGAATATGGAAAACTGATGATTAACCTCTAACGAGTTCTTCTCGAACACACCTTTGAATCAAAATGTACTTCACATATAGAAATAATGGGAGAATTGAATCATTCATTTCGATAAACGACAAACGTAACAAAAACAGAGAATACATGTTATAGATCATAACAGAACCAGAGACATAGAAAACAGATGTATCCAAATAATGAAATAAGTCAAATTGTTTTTATAAGTATTGATTCAGGGAAAAAGAAAATCCCATAACAATTAAGCAATAGGATTAATTCCTATCATTAAAGATGAAATATGACTGAGCTGGAGTATCTCAGAATACATTTCTGCCTTACGTAAATCAAATGAAACAAGTTATAATCTACAGTGGGCATAATAATCTTTTTCCTCTGATCCCTATTAATAAATACAGAATGATGTTATACAATTTTGATATCACTGGAATGATTAATGAGTCACATATTATGAGTTCAAGTCGTTTATAGATGTACAATGTTCGTGTATTTAGTATTATAGATTAGTCAACAATATTACATTATATAGTTCTGGTACGGATACAGGGACTTATGTGCATTTTAATGACTCGAGCATGGTTTACTTGCTACATTAATGTTTAGGAACCGTCTGAGAATTGGTATATTACAGAAATCTTGTTTTGTTTTTTTTTACTATACATGTATATATTTTTGTGTTTTCCACAACGTTTCCTTTCCACGACAAATTCACCTGCAAGCTGTAATGTGCTATCTTAAATGTTTAAGTAAACCTTGCACCTGCGCCTATTCGTTCACGTCATGGACCTGAGATTAAATGTCACCTGAAATTCATTTCAGCACTTGTACCGGTTAAACAGAGGGTGCCCAGATGTGACACAAACTTTTCAGGTTTAGTCCGAACTTAAATCCCATAGATCTTTTTTCAGTTTCACTTATGTAAAAAGACTAGTACAGTGTATCTAAAAGAGGGTACGATCGGTCAACAGTGGATGCTTTTCTCCTCTGTGACACCTGATCCCACTTCTGGTGTTTTCGATGATGCTGGAGGAGCGTGTTTGTCCGGTGTTCGTGGAAAACTGTTGTGATGTATTTATATAATTTCCCACTGCTGGTGGAACGTTTGAGTCCCCAAAGGGTATACATATACAAGGTACTTTTGTATGGTATTTCGGTACCAGTTCGGTATCTTATACTAAAGTAATATTTCGCACTGATAACAACATTTAAGTTCTAAATTCGTCAAAAGCTATTCGTAGACGGATTTGGTTATGTATTTAGATTTATTATTGGGCCTTGTATGATACCACATTCCCTTTAGAAAATCTATTTAAAATTGGAGCTCAACTGATGAAGTCTAATTAACAGAAACAATCACCTTGAGCATTATAACTTTGGTATTATGTCTTCAATATATAGTTAATTGATTCGTGTCCTAGATTATAGGACTTAACGTGATGTAGGTAGTGTTGATAACTGAATCACACGACAAACAGTATTGTTTTACTGCATTATAACATTTTTGCCGATGATTGGGCGAGAATATTTCATTTACCTGTATTTCTTTTTATCTGCGTTTGGTTGATATTTTATTGAAGCAAGAGATTGTATGATAAGTATGCTACAAAGGTAAGGTAATAGTTGTTCGATGGTTACCGGTTAGTGGATACCCATAATATGTTACATCCTGTGGAATGAACATACACAATCAAATGTACATAGAGCTGAACACATAACTAAAACCACTGGATCAGGAAGTATGGACGATAAAATTATACGAATTTCGTGGAGAATCTGATATCATAAAAGAGAAATAGCATGCCCTCGAGATATCATTTATAACAAACATGTGCGCTTACCACTAATTAATCAATCAATTCTTGTTCGGTTTCAAGACAAACTCTAAAAAATTGACGTTGCAGATCTGTGTAATAGGTCATAAGGCTAGAAAGTATATGGATTATAATGTATCATATATTGTTTAACGCAAATATTTACCAACAGCAGCAACAAAAATAAAAAAAACATTAACGACAACAAAAATAACAACATCAACGACATTTTTTTTTTAAAAGAAAAATCCTTCTCCACCACCATCATCATCATCATCATTTAAATAATAATAATAATAATAATAATAATAATAATAATAATAATAATAATAATGATAATGATAATAATAAAAATAATAATAATAATAATAATAATATTCACTATTACTGCTATTGATATAAAAATGGACTACAGAAATACAAACGACTACCGCCACGTTAAACAATTAATCAGTTACATTTTAGCGGCCAGGTTTTGGTGATAGAGGGGATAACCTAGTAACAATGTACCCGGAAATAAGCCTTCCGTATGTAAACCGGTATTTGTGTCTAAAATATCAACCAACGTTCTAACTGAACTAAAAACCCGAGCACACGAAAAGTACAGAAAAGGATACTTGGTTTAATTACTGAATAATTGCTGTTTGAATATAAATATAAAAAATCTCGGATACTTAAGTATAAATCAATAGAATGTCCAGCACACATATACAAATCCGGCAAAAATGGACAAACGCGGACCTCTGGAAACCAAGAGGTGGGATCAGGTGCCAGGTGGAGGAGTAAGCATCCCCTGTCGACCGGTCACACCTGCCGTGAGTCCACAGTCAAGTCCAATGAAATACGTGAGGAGTGAATCCTCGTCACAATTGGTACAGACGTCTCAACAACCGCCAACGAAAGGCAACTCAACATTTCACTTAGTGTAACAGAGTAATCGTAAACAAGACTATTATACCGACCGTAAAATTTGCGGAACGTTGACATTAAACGCGGTTTTCGATATTCCTGTGTTAATAATTTGACAGTTAGTAGTTTTCCACTGCATATGAAATCTTCATATGTTGTGCACGCCCTGGCATATCGGATCATTTGTGAAATATAAACTCCATATAAATACCTATTTGTGATATTTATCAACTATGTGTACATATAGTCTCACCTTATTTAGTTAAATCGGTTAAACGTATCGATAAAAATGATACTCTCGTGACTTATAAGCATGTAGAAATGTTTGAATTACAACTTTATTATTGATCAATTCTGGATACTCCCGGGACGCTGAAAGACTACACTTTTATAACTCATGTACAATAACCGGAGGATGCATCATTTATATAAAATGAATTAAATTAGTTCTATAGTCACTTAGGGTTATATTCATAATCATACGTGTATACACATACTTCAATTATTCGAATACAAAACCGAGTTAATATGGAGAGAAATGAAATATGCATCCAGGAAATCAGGATTATAAAGTACTCGCTCCTCACCAGTGTCACACAATTATGACATTAGGATTTTATTTACCAGAGGTATATACACTGGTTAGAAATTAACAATCAAGCAATACTACAAACCTAAGGATTTCTATCGTTAACTATCAGTATTAAAGAGGCAACATGCCTTTTTTGGGAATGCATATGGTTTTTCCATCTTACAGATGATTTGATATGCCAGGGCGTGTCCAACACATGAACATTTCATTTACAGAGGCAAAGTATTGGACATCTTACAAGCGAAATAACATGATGTAAAGAATCTAACAATGGTGTGTTGAGTGGATAAAGAAATCTCCACCCGGGTGGTAAGAATGTAGTTGTTCAGTATGATGTTTTACCGAAAATTGGACTTCCTTATTACACGAGGATAGATATTTCCTCTTCCACCAAACACACCCATGTTTAACTCACCCGTATGTATCTTCTATGCTTTAAATAAATATTTCAAACGCAAATAAAGTCTGATGTTTATGTTCTAGATAGCATCTCTCTCTCTGTGTGTGTCTCTCTCTCTGTGTGTGTCTCTGTGTGTGTGTGTGTGTCTGTCTCTCTCTCTCTCTCTCTCTCTCTCTCTCTCTCTCTCTCTCTCTCTCTCTCTCTCTCTCTCTCTCTCTCTCTCTCTCTCTGTTGTCAATACCCGACAGGTTGAGAAATATTCACGCAATCACGCAATCTGTAATCCTTATATTACTTATTATTATTCAAGGCGTCGATTAAACGGTCAAAGACAACGGATTATAGAGGGTTTCAATGTTGGTAATTAAAATAACACTCAAATTGTTATCTAACAAAACATATGTCAAAAGTCAATCCAATCTGTTTAATGGAATTGGATTGATCTATGAGACATAATAACCGATTTCTATCGGGGATACAACGCCAAATATCAGGTCTGGGAGTAAATAAATGGAGGCGACGGAACCCAAGTAATATCCATCACTCTTAGACTGACGTGTATCGATATAGACTTTATCGATTATTATTTCTGTATTTTTTTTTATTGACACCTGTTGTGTATAGTACGAATTAAATTTCTTATGAATGATTTCTTATATTTTTTTTTACGAAAAATGAATCATCTTTGATACATAGCCCAATCAAATTACGGTAATTTCAAAGTAAACCACTTTCTGCTATAATACTAAAAATAATAGATTCCAAAACCTTTTAAAAATACATAGAAATCCACACAATTACGAGAACTGGATCCTAAGCCTCATTCTAATATATATATATATATATATATATATATATATATATATATATATATATATATATATATATATATATATATATATATATATATATATATATATATATATATATATATATATATATATATATATATATATATGGATTTGATGCAATCGGATGGAATAGCAGTGACCACGACCATCTTAATTTCTTATTCGAATCAGTATAATATGAAAATCTCAGAAAGACATGTACCATGCGACAAGTATAAACAATTTCAGGATATCAAATGATGTCATCATCAATATGATCTCAAACATTCCAGAAACATTCCCCAGATTGGATGATACTTGGCGTTTAAGATAGTAATTATTCAGTGTCTCGAAAATTTCTTAAATAATATTCCTTAAGTCTAGACCCGCATCAAATAAGGTCTTTTGAAATTGCAATGTTCTATTGTTACAGCAAGTGTAAAATTAAATTGACCATACTATTAAAAAAATAACATTGATTCAAACGCGATTCCTCATATATATTTATATTTGTATATTTACATTTCCCGCAACAGTCTCATTTTGATTCACTTTTAATCTATACGGCCTTTATATTGATCAGCTATAACCGAAGTTCCTCATGGCGTCACACAAAAATGTATCGTTATTCATAATATGACGTCACACCTAGAAAAAACAACCAATATATGCTCTTCTACCTTGAACTTTGCTGTTTCATTAACATGAGATCAATCACGTTTCAGACGGCGAGACATTCGAATCTCATTATTTCTTTTTTCAGTATGAAACAACCATGATTTATAAACATACGATTGCACGTTATTCTATTTCTAGCAGACACCATTCAATTTATCTATCACAAAAACGTCATCCATATTAACAATGAATACACACCGACGGGCGCTCAGTCGTTTATATTCGTTATTATACATTTATTGCCCTAATTGTAGGGATACATGATGATTTGTTTACCCGCGGCAATTCATATTCCCCTCGGACAACAAGGGCAATAAATTGTTTATTATACCGAAATACAGAATCAATAAAGACTGTCAGACAAGCTGCAAGGGTTTTCGCATGAGGGAGACATGACGCATGCGAGGGAATATGACGCACGCGAGGGAGATATGATGCACGCGAGGGAGACATGAAGTGTAGTCTCCCTGACAAGTGACAGCTCTCAACCAATCCCTGACTGTGGATATGATAATATCATTTATCGTTATATCATGCTCGTCTTCTTATGAAATGTTCGTATTTGATACAGTCTCAATGAGGACGAATCATGAGATTATTGCTACAAACATTCATGCTGTTATACTGAATTATTTGCAATTATCTTAACGTGCTCTCCAGAATATTAAAAAAAGTATATCATGAACTGAAATTATTTCATGAGAATATACATTGATTCAATGATTCGGAGTGATGAATATTAAAACTAATGAAATCTAAATATTTACGGTGATACATCGTCATACAACACTTTTTCAACGTTGTACTCTAGAAAGGGAACAGTTTACAATGTCCAGGGCGAATTGATTGACAAAAAACTGGTTGTTGTTTCTGGTTTTAACATGGTTTGGAAATGGTCTTGTTAGGTTTGATGTTATGCAGTCAATGACAGGTTTGTATTTTCAAGATATATGTATATGGTATATTAGAACTTGCTGTGTGTTCGTGCGTAAACTGGGTTAAGTGTATATTTTGTCGAGTTTTACTGTATCTTAAACATTATTTAATCTTTATTTAAAAGTAGTTTCAAAAGTTTATCAACAAAATGACGCTATTTATTCACCTATCACATTACTGCTGTGTCTTTGCCGCCATCTTTGCATGCTCTGGACTGCGTGTAAACCACTGAAACCACCCAGAAGTAGTTTGGTAGGATTCTAGAACTGTCTTTGCCGCCATCTGTGCATGCCCTGGACTGCGTGTAAACCACTGAAACTATACGGAAATAGTTTGGTAGGATTCTAGAAGTTTATAAACAATAAATCCACCCTTACTTTACGGTTAATAATTAACTAAAATGTCATTGGCCCGGTTTTTAGGCCGAGGTCTCTCATTTTGCCCCGAGGCTGCAACCCTTTTATTAATTAACTTATTTGAGAGTTACGATGAAATAAATAACTTTTATTCAGTTTTTTCATAATAAAAAAAAATCAAGGACAATTTTCTTTTTGCGGGGGTGTGTGTTAAGAAAATCAGATTTAACAATGTCATATTCATTGTGATGACTGATACAAGGTATGATCATGGGATATGGTTCTTATGTTTTCGGAATGACAAAGTTAATAGAAATTTGTTCTGAGATATTAGCGCGCCAGCAAATAATGAAAATGAACTGCACCCTGAGTGGATTGCACTCTTTGAAGATGCACTAATAGCATCTGAGTTGGATACAAGATTGTTTTGTGCTAAATAAATATGAAACATGGTCTGAAAGTTGCTGACTTGATTGTGTATGGGAAGTTAAATGTCTGCCAATAACCTTTGATGCATTTTCTTGCCGATTAACTGAAGGTGCAGAATACCCATTTATTGATTGCAAGTTTTTCCATCCACCCAGATGGGCTACCCCTGAAGGATGTACTCCAGCATATACAAGAGATGTAGCAAAAGTTTTCCTCATCGAGTGATTACTTTCCGACCAGACAAATCGCCATTTTCTGCCATGGTTGGCATCACTTTGCCAAGATTGTCCTTGCTGAATACCGCACACACTTCTTTAAAGGATCCCTCAGAACTTGTGGTTGCAAATAGAAGTGTGCCTGGAGTACATTAAAACCGGATGACCCATGATCCCTGTATAAATTTCACATATTCACGAGGCAGTTTGAATTATTAGGAAGTAAAAATAACTCGGGTGTTACCCTTCTTAAATCATCGTTTTTGGCACCACTGCGTGTTTTTGTGTTCCTTTCTGTAAAGTAAAGTAAAAACTATAGATTTCAACTAATGATAATGATACAACAAACAAACCCCAAATCAATCTTACATACATGCACGATAATATACATGTATAATAATATATAATTATGGGAACAATATAATGGTATGAATAATTGTTATATTATATGGTTATTAATCAGTGATTTCTATATTGGCCTAGTTATAGCACCGTTGTCTGTATACATGTATAATATATATTCATATACTGTGGACTCACGGTGGGTGTGACCGGTCGACAGGGGATGCTTACTCCTCCATGGCATCTGATCCCACCTCTTGGTTTCCAGAGGTCCGTGTTTGTCCATTTTTACCGGATTTGTATCTATGTCCTGGATATCCTATTGATTTGTACTTTGGTATCTGAGATTTTTATATAAACTAATGCCTAGTATCATGGCAGGCGTGGCAATTCAGAAAGCCTCGCGGAATTGGTGTCTGTCCATATCATGGGTAAAATGTATGGACTTTAAGCTTAAGAACTTAACTTAAGAAAACTAGCGGAAGGTCGGTGGTCTTTACCCGGGTAACCGGGGTTTCTCCTCCACCAATAAAAACTTGACGCCATCATATGACTGAAAGATTGTTGAGTATGGCGTAAAACAAAAAAATCAAATCAAATCAAAGAACGAAGTTCCATACATTTTACCCATGATATGGACAGTCGCCAATTCCGCAAAGCTGTTGACGTCTCATTATAAGAAAAAAAGCCGGTCATAAAGTGAGTTTTTATATTTTTATATTTCTGTAAGGACTCCCTACTGTTCACACTCACTGCTAATGCTTTATTATATCATCTGAGCCAAAGGCTTGTGGTGAACTATTCCATTCTTCTTTTATCGTTCGTCGTGCGTTGTCTGTTGATTATTTTTGGATTTTTTCTCCAGAACCAATTTACCGGTTTTAAATTTGGGTTAATGTTAGCGTACAACACACTGAAAATGACCTTATTTTCACAAAATATATAGGAATATATAATTACTTTTTATGCCTGTTTATAGCTACTATTTTTTTTATTGTATATCAATCTAAGTCGTAACATAGGAAAGTACAAGTGGAAAAAGTAGAAAAGAATCGAAATGATATGTTTTTGGTAAACACAGCTAATACCCTTTAACGTTTGCATGGTTATTAAGTCAATATCTGTAAATTTTCGAAGAAAAGGAAATTTGTTCATAAACTTACTATATAAGTCCTTGTACATAAGGTGCGGTTTAAACAAACGACTCTTCACAACCCTGATAATTGGTATGAATTTTATATTATTGTTTTATTGATCAATAGTCTATTATCCTTTTATACTGTGTATTAATGATAAAACGGGGAATATCTTTACAAAGTAATTTTAATAAAATTGATTTTTTTCACACTTCACCCCACGGGATCACGAAATTGTTTGCAAGAATATTTTTTCTTTATCTGGAATGTTGACATTTTTTTCTATTGTGGATAGGTCGGTCCAAAACAACAGAAAAGAAGATACCACTGTGGTATCCAGAGATGTGAGACTGTAACTTTGGTAATAGTAAATTTCTGTAGAAATGTTTAGACATTCAAATACTTCTTTCATGGTGCTCAGTCATGTGATACGAATACATACATACTACGGACGAACATTAGTGATCACAATAGTCTGCACTCTTGGAAGATTTACAAGATTAGTTCTGTTTGATAGCTACATAAGTAATCAGTATGATGTTACATGCATAACGATTGGGCGATATCGATATTTTGCTGTTTTCAGGCGGTCAAAACACCATATATTGTTTTTTTTTTCTCAAAACATTTACGTATCTTATATTCGAATGAACGCCGCGAAGGAGAATATGATACCGACTGTAGCAATGGGTTATGTTAGCAGTAATGGTATTGACTTCAGACTCACAGCGACTTTTAGCAAACAACAACTGAAACAAACACCGCTATAATACCTGATTCTATTTCCGTTATTATTTCATACATGTCATCAAAGTTCTCGGTAGTCTAGTGGTAGAGGGGTTTCGATTTCCGGTACCTTTTCAAATCTATGACTTTTTTTAAAGTTGGTGGTGATTTTTTCCTTCACTATTTCCTCTCGGCATGAGAAAAGAAAAACAACAGGTAGGTCTATAGTTTTAAAAACATTATGACATACAAGCTGTCAAAATGGATATTTTTTTCTGTATTAAAAGTTTAAAATATTCGACGTTTTTTTGCAAATAAAATGTTATTTTAAAAAATCCGAGGTTGAAAAAAAACTTATTATTATGTCATATTTGTGAAAAGAAATAGTGTGAATAATGGACGAGTAAACATTTGTATTCTTACGTGTATGACACCAATATCAATCGTCGGTGTATTCATTCTAGATAAGATATATGCACATTTGTTAAAATTGTCTACGGCAATATATTTTTTCAACCTCTTTTATCAAACTTTTGGTAAAGTCGCGGAAAATGCTTCATATCAAAATGACAATCTGTATGCCTTTAAGTACCTTGTAACGTCAAATGTAATATGTTGGAGACTCGGCACTGCATTGACCCGTTTTCATATCTAAATTCAAAATTTGTTGCACTTACTGGTAATGCCTCCATATAAATGAAAACGTATTGGTGTAAAATTGCAAAGCAACTTTAAAGTTATTGTAATATTTATTTTCAATCAACTTTCGAAAACGATCTTAGCTTTTAAGTAAATTATAAAGCTCATTTATCGATTTAGGTGGGGAATGCGATGAATTCATTGCTTCTGAAGTGATTGTATAAACACCTAAGTTAAACAGGCTACATTGTGTACAGAGAAACTGTTTTGTTATTTTCAAAGACAAATTCCAAAGTTGAAATCGGATATAAGCGTGATAACAATAATAAAACTGTTAAAGGATAAATATCTTGCATACAACTGCATCAGTTTACTGAAACATTTTGTAAAAGCAATCGATACATTACTTTCTTTTTTATCTTCTTTTTTGCAATTTTGATGATTTGATGATTACTGTTTTAAATATGCGGGGTACAGACTAAATAAATTTCCGAATCGCTTTAGATGAATGAATTTTAAATGCCTTGGTCGATAGTATGCTTCCGTTATATATTTAAATATTGGAAAACGAAATAAAAACCAGGTATGCAATCAATTACTTCAGACCATCAATTTCATACTACAGTAGAAATTCCACTCACATATTGTTGCATAGGTTTAGTTCAAATAAAACCCACATTGTCTATGATACACATAATCTTGTTATGCAAACTTTTATTTCCGGTACGTTCGAACTCCGTCCTGTTACCTACAAATAGTGATTCTTAATTGTCATTGTAAAATCGATAGTGTATTGAATTTTGTCTCCATAAACAGTTCCAATATATTATTTGATGTAATTAGGCATGGCCCATTTTTACTAAGCTACTGCTTACAGATATTCTAGATCTATATATGACATGATTTCAGTATTTTGTAGCTAAAGAATAAAGGTAACAAAATATATATTGATTGGAACTCAGTAGAATAATAGATGAATCTCAGTTTGTTGATATTTCGCATGATACTAGGGCCCAAAGTCGTCATAGCCCCGAAAAGACGACAAAATATTAATTTGTCGTTTTTTCAGCCACCATAAATTCACGCACTTGCAGTTTCATCAAGAGTAACTGTTTATGAGAGTATCTGATCAATCAAAATGTATACATTCCAAGACTGACACAAAACATGTCAACCATAAGTCTCTGGGCAGAAAGTTTAATTTAAAAAAAAAAGAACCGTAAACACATTCAATATTCACCAATATTCGGCCCCTTGGCCTTTATCAAGTGAAAAACGAAAAATTTGTGCATATTGAGTGTGTTTACTGTTTTTTCGCATAACAATACTTTCCTTTGGAAGAAACATTGAATTTTATTGGGTTTAATTTTGAGACGGGCTTGTGTGGTAAGCAAATTTTACATCAATGAATTTAACCTAGTTTTTTCTCTCAATTAAACCTGGTTTTGTTTCCAGATAAATCTATGTTTTCATTATCTCGCATTAACTTGCGAAATACTAGCTTAACCGCGAAAAAGTAGGTTCTATTTCGCCAAAATAAGAAAAATGAAATTAAAAGTTTTTTTCATGAAAAACCTTGTTTAACTTCAGTAAATTCAAATTGCTATGTCAAAACTACATTAACGAGTGAAACCATTTACTTCAGTTAAACTACTTTCTGTCAAAATTTTCATGAACTGGAGAATAACTTTGTTTAATTGAAAAATTCAGATTTAACTAAAGTCAAAGAAAGGTTAAACTAATATTAAGTATGTTTAACTCATTAATGTAATTTTGTCATGTCATATGTTTGCAGTTTTACATCACATTAATGTGTTAATCCTAGTTTTTCTACAGTTCCTGCTAGTTTTCTCAATAACTCACAATAATTGGAGTTTAACAGCTAAACTGAGAATAAACTCGACTTATCTGCGCCAAACAGTCTTTGGTAGCAATATGAGTATTAATACGATATTGGCGCAGTTAAACCTAGTTTTTGAACAGTTAATTCTTATTGTTAAGCCAAAATCACATTAATGTAGAAAAGCTAGGTTTTTTTTAAACAAACTCACATTAATAAGGGAACAGTAGGTTCAAAAACTAGGTTTCACTACAAAAACTACCTTTAACTGGAGAAAATAAATCTAGGTTTAGATTGAGAAGAACTAGGTGTAACTCATTAATGTCATTTTGACGTCGCATAGAATATTTTCAGGCATAAAAGTATGAAAACATCTGTCATCATACATGATTAGTGATAGATTGAATGTGAAATAAAATACATGTAGCATCATAATCGGAGAGTTCAAATTGATAATTAAAGAATGACAGAATACATCAGATATAGTCAAATTTCAACACATCAATGTCTTGTGTCAACTCACCTGTTGCCATTATCTTACCTGACATTTAATTACACTAATAGCATACGTCCTTGAATTCAAGCTAAATGGAGAGAGATAGAAAGGCGGTTAATCCGTCAGTACAGAGTATATGTTATAACTTCCGTAAAACTAAGGTCTTTATTTATATAACACACCCAACGTTAATGAAGTCGATACGTCCAGAACATCACGTTTTTTATTTTCAATTAAAGGGTACCCAAACGCTATATACAACTTTAAAAAAAAGTTAGTTTGTGTATTCCTATGTCTCGTTCCCGAGATATTAGACGACAAAGTTGGCCTATTTTCATCTGCGAGAAAAAGCTGAAAACCTCTAATCGAGGCTCATGGTCGTGACGTCATCGAAGGAACACCCAGTACAATTGCAATTGGCGGTAAAGAGAAAAAAGCCGAGTTTTCTAGTTCATAAGTCAGTTTGGAAACGATTTTGATACTCAATTCGCATGTGACGATGGAGAAAAATTCTCAAGATGATTATGGACGCCGTATATAATGTTTCATTTACTATAATTATAATTAATTTAGAAGAGAAGTATGTGTTGCAATATTTTTAATATCACCGTTGTGTAGAAACATCAGCGTCCAGTGTTCCCACTGATGTGTACAATACCCCGTAAACACCGACTCTCAGATGTCCTGATTTTGTCACTTAAATCTTTTAATCTTTTGATCTTGGGAAAATCATTTTACTTACAGTAAAATGTTATTTGATTAAGTTAAGGATGAAATAAATCATTAGATTTAGAATAGCCGGGACATTTGTAAATAAACTTTTTATCAACATGACCTCCCGACCCGAACCGTTAAAATAAATATGTGACTATTCTTTTATTAGCATTCAAGAAGGTATCTTTATTTTTACAAACGTTCGTTGAAGATTAATTAACTAATGTAATATAAATATTTCAGATACCAAAGTATAAATCAATAGAATGTCCAGGACATATATATAAATCCGGTAAAATGGACAAACACGGACCTCTGGAAACCAAGAGGTGGGATCAGGTGCCATGGAGGAGTAAGCATCCCCTGTCGACCGGTCACACCCGCCCTGAGTCCACAGCCAAGTCCAATGAAACACGTGAGGAGTGAATCCTCGTCACAATTGGTACAGACGTCTCAACAACCGCACACGAAAAGGCAACTCAACATTTCACTTAGTGAAACAGAGTAGTCGCCAACAAGACTATTATACCGACCATAAAATTTGCGGAACGTTGCGTTAAACGCGGTTTTCGATATCCCTGTGTCAATAATTTGTCAGTGAGTAGTTTACCTCTGTATATGAAATCTTCATATGTTGTGCACGCCCTGGCATATCGGATCATGTCAATAAAATGGAGGGAATACAAAACTGCATAAATCCGCGTATTTACTATCTGTTTAACAGAGAGAGAGAGAGAGAGAGAGAGAGAGAGAGAGAGAGAGAGAGAGAGAGAGAGAGAGAGAGAGGCGAAATTACGAAAATTAAGAAAAAAAATTCTACTGTTCGGTGCTTTTTTTCTTTTAGAAAAATAATTGTTTTTACATAATAATGTTGAAAATGCAATAATTAATTATCAAAACTACAATATGAATCAAAATTATGATTGATAAAAATCAGCACCTGTTAATTTTACAAATCTAGTCCCCAATTGTCTTGTCCTATTATCCCTTGAAAATTTGTGAACAGCGTAAACTGTTTTTGATATATTTTCGTACCTCGTTATACGTACCGATTAACTATGACTATATATATATATATATATATATATATATATATATATATATATATATATATATATATATATATATATATATATAGTGTATATGATACCATTTGTACCTTCTTTCAGATTTCCTCTAGATATTATACGAATATGGACTTATGTGTGGGTGAATATCGTGTTCACTCGAAAGTCCATACATGTTTTATTATCTAAACATGTGTAGTAAATGTAACATGAGATTAAAATATTCTGCAAATCACGTTCATGAACAATATTTTGCCATTATTATCGGGATTAAACCAAAACGAGGCGTCCATTCGTTCATTATCGGACATTACATACAAAACCCAAAAAACGATCAGACAACTTCCAAAAGTATAAACGGGAATTTTCATATACCATTTTTACACATGATAACCAATGATTTTTCAGATATATATTTCGCGAAGTACAAACCGGTTAATCCAATCAATCAGAAACCATTTATTCTAATTTTTTATAATAATTTTAGATATTTGTCTATGTTTGTATTAACAGCTTGGTAAATGAGATCGATTAAAATTAAAAATTAAAAGTTTCCATTGGGTATTCGAAACTCCAAGTTCATTAGAATACGACAAATTGGATATGATAACGGTCCTTTCAGACACTTGGTCCTATCTCGTTTCGGATTCGTAATTGTTCATCATGTTGAGATCATTTTGTATATGTACTTTGTCGTGTTCTAATGGACTTGGAGTTTCGATTATCCATTGGTACTTCTTCGTTGGTACTTAACAAGATCCCAATATTGACACTAAAACTTCTCAATGACGATCACTTGAAAATGACAAAATTACGCAACGTGTATGAGGACACACAAATCAATCATCTATAAAAACATGTTGTTTTACTACAGGGAACATTTTTATGAAAATATCGTAAAAATTTGAATTTCCTTATCAGAAGCAGACACAAATTCACCCACGTATACATATTAACTTACACATTTCTTAGATGTTGTGATATATTGAATATATTGGGCTAAAACACGAAACACATAATGTATAAAAATCACTTTGAATCATGCCAGGTATTTCAATAGTATATCATAAAGTGTCAAATCTGTTTCACTTTTCACTTTTTTTTCAGAAGATCATAAAAGCTGCACGTAACAGTTGTCAGTGAATCATAATATCAAAACTCGACTTTAATCATTAATTTTCTTTGTTGATATGTTTTGTTGAAAACTTAAGACGGAAAATAAATAACCATATGTTACACGTTTTTTAAACAGTGGTCGAACTCGCTTATATTGAATTTGCTTAACTTGAAGAAAATAAAAACGGTTATTATTAAAAAAAAAAAAAAAGAAACTGCCTCGCAAAATGCTGATAGCTTCTTGCTGAAGAAATTGGATTATATATATATAAATATATATATTGTTTATATATTATGTAAAATGAATTACATTGTGCAGTGAACACTTTTAAATTCGATATTTTGATTTGAAATGAAAGTTTGTGTAACACAAGGACTTCAGGTGTATGAACTGTTTCCGAGTAAAACTCAGGTATAATATTTTGTTTGGTGTTTGTCTTTATTCAGGAATAAGAAATGATCTGGTTAAGGTTGCATGATGTTAAATTTACAAAACGGAATCAAAGGACCATTTAATTCATCAACCCCTGACTTTTCTGTAAATCAATAACTTACACCAGTCCAAATGTGTCTTTAGGGGTAAATGGGTTTATGTTGAATTATACAGTTTGTGGTTAACAAGATGAAATCCAAAACAGAAACTACAAAGGAAACTGCTGCAGATTTTCCACCGTAACGAAAGATAATTAAGATTTGGATGCACGAGAGCATTGGAAAAGAATTCTCAGAGATTCATTTTACAGCGGGTACATCTTAGACGGATTTGGCTATACAATCAGATTTATTATTTGACCTTGTATGATACCATCTTTTTTCGGATGTACATTTTATATTCATATTAAATTCGAGCTCAACTGACAGAAACAATCGTCTTGAGCATTTATCTTACTCACCTTTCTAAAACTATAACTTTAGTATTCTTAACTATATTTTACAATGGTTAAAAGCACCTGTGAGTAGCAGCTTTGTTTGTAACGACGTGAACGCTGGATTTACCACTTCTTACATTGATGAACGATAAAATAATCTTAATGACCTGATGTCCAAATTTACCTTAAATATATTCAATATAGATGGAACTGAAATTTTGTGCCAAATAAATCCTTGCATCTCAGCGGCGAAAAATGTCACAGCGGAAGCTATAGCAGAGAATGGATTATTTTCCATTGGAAAATTAATGAGACAAGATTTGCACAACCTGTTCCATCTATCTGAAACACAGTAAGCGAATCAGACAGTATATCTTGCTTACAATCTCAGACCGAAGTCCCCGACATGTTGTTCTCAATAATAAATCAGTGAAAAACTTTGTAGCAAATATTTTTTTCATTTCATTTCGAGTTCGACTGTTTGTATGCATTTGTATTTATATATTAAATGTTCAATATGGTAGTGATATTTGTACTTTATATATACTTGTATTTCTCTCCATTCATCGCAATATCTACGGCCGGATTCTCATGTTCGAAAACTCTAGACACCGCTATCGAAACATTTTGGTGAATGCGTAGGTGGCCGAGTGGTTAGGGTGTCAAGCATAGGAGCCAGTCGGTTGATGCTGTTAGTCGAGAGTTCGAACCCCTGCTGGAGCAGCTGTGTGTGGATGTTTGTTTCAATAATAAGAACAATAAATTATCATTGTATTATAAATTGTATTTTTTATTGTTTTTTAATTGAAGCATCATCGTTATTGTTTATTGGCTGATCACCAGTTTCAATTTATTTCGATTAAATGTCAATTTCAGATTTCCGTCCATGTAATTTGAACCTTGAAGAAGACAATGATTAGCTGTTACAGAAGAATCAGATCTGACTTTTGTGGTTAGATAAGAAAAACGTAGACATGACAAGAGTTATATTGTTATTTGTTCAAGACAGCAAATGGAAGGAAAATACGGAAGCCAACACGTGCCACAAGTAGTAATAAAAAAAGATGACGTTATAACGACATATATCTTGTTATTACAAGACATTATGTCACAATAACAAAATAATATGTCGTAATAACGATTACGTATTACTACTTGTGGCAGGTGTCGGCTTCCGTAGCAAAGTGCACTATCAATGATAATTATACCAAGACTACGATTATCATAGTTCTCAACATCATGCATGGTGTGCGTGATAAAGTGCAACGATTCCTGACAAGAAAAAAAAACATAAACCAGGATGTCTTTATTCTTAAAGATAAAGTGATAAAATGAGAAGTGAGTTTCCCAATGATAAAATGTCGTTACGGATATCAGGGGAATGCAGACACACAGGCATGTTTGCCGTTATCTTCAGATTTTAGTAGAAAATTGGTTTTTGACACGAGATAGATATTTGAGCGAACGCAGTAGCCTATCGTTTTAATAATTCGTGTTTTGAGTAATTTACACCGGGTGTGGGAGTTTGCAAATTTCTCCAAAAACATGACAACCAAAATTTTGTGGGCCTCAGAGAATCATTTATGAAAGTGCTCCCTTCATAATATATTCTTATACAATCAGTAATTTGTATAAATGGAAACCCCTCACATTTCTTAGATTTTTATCACTCAAATGAATTTCAGTAGATACATGTCAATTATAAAAATCTCAGATCCCAAAGTATTAATCTTCAGGATCTATGTACAGATCAGGTTAATATTGGACAAACATGGACCTCTAAAAATCCAGAGGGGTTATCAGGTGCCAAGGAAGATTAACCTACTATCCCCTGAAAACCGGCCACACACGCCGTGAGTCCACAGTCAATTTCAAATGAAATAATAAAGGAATGACATTCTATTTCAGACGTTCCTCATTTCTGATTACCGGTTTAAATTTTTTGCAATGAGTGTATTTTATTCATTAATGCGTTTCCAATTGAATTATTGTGTAATATAGTTTATATTTACCCTTGCAGGGGATGTTCTGATAACCAAACAATACATGAATGATTGTACTACATGGTAGGTGACGCTTTCAGATACATAAATGTAAATTGAATCCAATTACTTATCCCTCCTGGTACGAATCTTGTCAGAATGTTGGCGTTGAGATAGTCAAGAAAACCCCCTTTTATCAAGATGTTTTGGCAACGTTTCTAAAACTATAAAATTGGTATTGCCTATATGTATTTTGGTAGTCCTGTGTATTTTGTGCAGTTAAAGTAAATCAACATTGCTATTCCATTGTCTCTTTCGTAATCTTAAGTTGCCCGCCTCCTACAGTAGAAACGTCTTGCATGGATTCATGTTGGCACGACAATATTTGGCAGGTTTCTAAGTCTTTCTGTGATCCAGTTTCTTCCAGTTTCCATCACAGCAGGATTGATTTCAGTTATTCTGGTATATTCGGCCGTGTAAAATAATCAATTATTGTGACAGATTTACAACCAATAGTGAAATAACCAACTATTGTGACCAATTTTAAACCAATAGTGCAATAACCAACTACTGTGACCGATCTTACAACCAATAGGGAAATAACCAGCTATTGTGACAGACTTTTAAACCAATAGTGAAATAATCAACTATTGTGACCAATTTTATAACCAATAGGGAAATAAGCATCTATTGTGACCGATTTTACAATCAATAGTAAAATAACCAACTATTGTGCCTGATTTTACAACCAAACGTGAAATAATAAACTATTGTGCCTAATTTTACAACCAAACGTGAAATAATAAACTATTGTGACCGATTTTACCATCAATAGTGAAATAACCAACTATTGTGCCTGATTTTACAACCAAAAGTGAAATAAAAAACTATTTTGACCGATTTGATATAAGGAACGATAATGGAGCTGCAGAATTACAATACCACACAACTATCCATGGAATTGCTAGTTTGGTACATGTCTCCATTTTGAATGTATTCAAATGCTATGTAGTGGAATGCTATTTTGGTACATGCCTCCATTTTGAATATATTCAAATGCTATATATTGGAATGCTATTTTAATACATGTGTCTATTTTGAATATATTCAAATGCTATATATTTGAATGCTATTTTAGTACATGTCTCCATTTTGAATATATTCGTTTTTTTACAATATGATGACTTGTGAATTGAAGCTGCTTGGTATTGGTAGCCCAGAGATAAAATAAATGAAAAGACAAACAATGAAGATATTTGAAACCAGTCATTATGTCTGTCAATTCTTCTGAAAACTCGATACCCATCGCCATTCAGTTTAATTGGTGAATCAGACAGCAGGAAAAAAACATTTTAATGATAAAAACATTCTAGCTTCTCTTTTACTCTGTCTATAATAGAATTTACCGCAATACAAAGCCAATCTGATTCCAAATCAACTTATAGCGATTTTTGTAATTGTGACTTCGTCACCTCTCAACAAATGCAACACATGATCAGATTACACACCTCCAAAAACTTCGCAATCTGTCCAAAACGTGAAAAAATAGTTCTACCTAGAATATTGGATTTAATATATATATATATATATATATATATATATATATATATATATATATATATATATATATATATATATATATGTATATATATATATACTGTAAAAATTGCTCTAGTCCTGTTGAATAATAAGAATATACATTTTAGTCTGTGATTATAACAATAGAGTTGTTTACATTTCATAAACTGAAGCTGTCTAGATTGATTATGGTTATATGGCATATTAGATTTAAACTGTTTCGATCAGCATTGCTGCGGTGGCATTTTCATCGATACGATGAAAGCTGTTTCTTTAGACCGCCTGGGGAAGTATAAACCGTTGTTTTATGAGTGTATATACATACTAAACAGACAGGTACATATGAACTGAAAAGGCATAAGCTGGAATGATACATTGTGCAGATATGACACATAATCAGACTTGTTTTAAGGGATAAGTCACAAAGTGTTTTTTTTTCTTATATTTG
The DNA here is from genome assembly GCA_030159075.1 of Atrina japonica. NCBI lineage: Eukaryota > Metazoa > Mollusca > Bivalvia > Pterioida > Pinnidae > Atrina > Atrina japonica. The sequence goes on along the minus strand of BROG01000768.1, from coordinate 155,167 downwards.
TATTTTACGCCTCGTTCAACAATGTTTCAGTTATATGGTGGCTGTTAGTTTTTAATTGTGATGGATTAGACCCGGTTACATTTTACCCATGAAGAGACCTCAGGCCTTCCAGAAGTAAACTGACAAACTTCCCAAGAAAATCAACTTAGGTTCCAACAGGACTCAAACCCACACTGACCAAGGGTGAGAGGCTTGTTGATGCAATGTCCTAACCATTCAGCCACGGAGAACCTCGATATTCTAACCACTCGGCCACGGAGAACCTCGATGTCCTAACCACTCGACCACGGAGATCCTCGAAGTTCTATTCACTCGGCCACGGAGACCCACGGTGTCCTAACTACTGGGCCACGGAGACCCTCTGTCCTGACCACGGAGACCCTCGTTGTCCTAACCACTCGGCTACGGGTACCTCTTATGTCAGAAGTATTAACAGGATACAATATACTGTTTTGACACAATTTACAGATGCAAATCATTGCCCTGCCGTTACACAAATACTGATATGACATACAAAACTAAAACAACATAAAGTAACGACATGGCACGATGTCCTGACACAATGTACCAATATGCCACGCAATGACATGATTTTGTACTGACACGATGTGGCACTGAACAAATCACTGCGTAATAAATAAATTGTATTCATTTTACAACGATTAAGAAAATTAATATATAATAAATATCACTCGTTTGCACTAATCACTTACGTTGGTGTGAGCAACGGAACAGTTGAGTACCGGATTGATTTCTATCCTTTTCTATTTTTACTACTTATCAAACGAAAATATGATCTTTATGTAAAATATGTATTAATATCTTAGAGCATTTCAAATGTCTTTTAGTGAGTTGCTCATTGTAAAGACAATATTTCACTTAAAGTACATAGAGTGTGCATTTGTATTTTCACTTTTGCTTTACCGCAACATAATTAACGACATATTATATATATATATATATATATATATATATATATATATATATATATATATATATATATATATATATATATATATATATATATATATATATATATATATATATATAATCAGCGCCTCTGTATTAATATTAGTCCAATCAAAACCACATGTTTGTCCCCACGTTAAATGAATTTTACGCTGGTGATATATCGATTTAAAGCTATCGATCCGTAGCGTTATGTACACAACAAATATATGAGTCGTTGCGATAAGAACGGTATGTATGAATGTCTCTGCTGTTTTAGTAGTTAACCCGGAGAACCGTCATTCCGCTCGTTTCCGCATCCAGTGTTCCACCCGATTGACTCATGGCAGAAACACAATGTCGTCTGCAAATGACATGGATAGAGAAAAGTTCAAGTAACTCATGTTTTTGAGGTTTGCAGTTTGTAAGTAATTGATATTTAAGAATACCGTGATTACACTGCGAAATAACTTAAAAAACTTGTCTTTTGAAATTCATAAATGAATGACGGAATGGAGGTCAACGTAAGTAAAGGGGATAAGGATGAAAATGCAGAAAATGGTCAAGTAGAAGCGGCCCAACAACTACAGCTACCGGTAGATTCAGAGGAGGAAAAAACTGTTCATTTTAAAACTTTATTCAAAGACAATTGGGTGTCTGTTTTCACCGATTGCATTGTGTTTGGGAGTTTTGGCATGGGCGTAGCTATACTTGGCCCCACTCTTTTTGATCTGGGATGTCAGACAAATTCAGACCTAAAGGCGATGGACTGGGTGTTTTTCGTACAATTATTGATGACACTGGTTGGATCTATATCAGCTGGTAGTTTGGCCGAAAGGTAAGCTAGAATTCTTTTTATATACAGCGTATAGTATATCCTTGATATTAATAAATAATCAGGGGCATAGAAAGAGCTTAATTAAACATGGTCGATGTCGTCTGGATAATTTATGAGCAAACAATACCATGTAGCGAGGAACGAAAGTCCTATATGTATAAGTTGAATTCATCATCATCATCATCATCATCATCATCATCATCATCATCATCAATATCATCGATGAAACAGTAAAGGCGACCTAACATCTCTACAAAAATGAAGCAAACCTCTACTGGAATTGTCTAGCGAGACAATCCGACATTTCATATATTATTTACGACATTTTCAATCAAATGATATTGTCCCTGAGGAGGAATTGCGATATGTATCATTCTATTTATCACTTGATAGCAAGCCAAAATATGCTATTTTACTAGTTGAACACTTTTGATGCATGCACTTTGTAGGGCATTCCACATTCGCGACAAAACGTCATATATATATGAAGAAAGAGATGATAAAATTCATGATATCATTTTTTACACACACAAACACCGACCAACCCACCCACCACAACATATGAGCCACTTTGAGTCTTTGGTGTTGACAAACAATGACGTCTCAACTGAGAAATTATGTGCGTATTGCACATACCTACTTGAATGCTAAACACTGCAAATAAATTTCCTTGAAATAATTAAGTATTAAAAATGAAAAACAAGTGCGTGTACCCCGTTTGATCTAAAATTGTAATTCAGAATTTTCAAGTTTATTTTGTGGAAATGATAAATTACTGGTATTTCGTCAACTTTTCAATGTCGATTTGATTATTTTCACAGGCGCAACTCTGCCTACCATGTCTATCTGGTAAATATCACAATGTTTTGAAAATTATAGTGTGAATCTGCAATGCCAATATCTGTTTCGATCGGGCGTGCATTTAAGCCTCATAGTTTCATCACACACACACACACACACACACACACACACACACACACACACACACACACACACGCACGCACACACGTTTGTATAACTTAGCGCAGGTAAATATTGAACAAGAAGATATATAAAATATCTAATATATATCTAATATATAGAAACATTTATCATTTCCAAATGAAAACTAGATGTTCGGACATATATATCCGTTTAGAAGTTTAGAAGAGGGCTAATAAGTGTAATACAAATAAAGATGTCAACCAGGCTCGTATCAAATTACAGTGATTGCAAAAATTGTTTTTAAAGTTAATGACTCAAAAGATATATGATATAACCTGAAAAAAACTAGAAATATCGCGTGTTTTACGTTCGAAATACGCGATTTTCACTTTAAATATCAGTGCACCTGATCCCACCTCTAGATTTCCAGAATCCCGTATTGTTCAATTTTTTACCAGATTTGTATCTATATCCTGGACATAGATTTATACTTTGGCATCTGAGATTTTTTTTTATATACAATAGTACATTTTCGTTCCAAACTTTTGCCTTGACTGGTAACTATTCAAAAGTTACTATCCATTGCAATTAACCAACAAAAACGTAAAACAAAAAATAAAATAAAACTAAAAAAAAATGACTGATAAATTTGAACTTAACTTCATCATGAAACTAAATGTAGCTTTCACATTTAGGAGTTTCAAAAATAGAAGAGAAATGACGAAGTCATTAGTCACTCAATTATTTTATATGATCCTAACGTCCAAAAATAACGATGCATATGTCATTTCGGAAGCCACTCACTTGATTGGTTTTAGTAAAAGGTTATATTCTTTGTAATTAGTCTGTAAATATCCGAGTAGCACTTATGACATCATGCTTATACACCCAAGGGACCATTGATTGCAATATGATGCATTATCACGCTTAGACCGGAAGCTATCATACGAATGTGAATATATTCTGTTCCATGGAAAAAATTTATGTTAGTATTATGATAAATAATTTGTGTTAAAATTAACGATTATACTCGTATGTACGATATGTTCACGTTTTTATCTAATTATGAAATAAGCGAACATGGTCCACCAGAAGATGCATGGAATACCAGCGAAGCTTTATATATCGTTGTGAATACGAATATTGCATCAAAGCTGTCCCGGAAAAATTGATCTAAATATTAAACGGTTTATCTGAAAACAAAACAGGATAAAAACAATACATTGTATAAAGTAAAAGAATGATATATATATTTTGTTTTCGTCCGATGTGTTCGATATTTCGTGTAAAGGTAATGTCGTCTTGTTCAGGGTCTGGTATGCTAGCAGGGAACACTGACTCCCGCCGGACACCCGGTCCCATCCCATTTGGGATTCGCAATTGTTCTTTGTGTTGAGACCGTTTTTATATTTCATTTATCGTATTCTAATAGATTTGGAGATTAGAATATTAACTGGTTATTCTTCATTATACTTACGTTCTGTGCTTTACGTACGAAATATAACAAGACTCTTATTGGCATTGTTCCCATTCTCATACTTTCCCTTGTTACTTTTATTTCAAAGAAAAGATATATTGCTTCTCTAACTTTTGGAAATTTAACATAAAAAGTTATAGATTGTAAAGTACGCTGCGAAAATACTAATGCGAAATCATCACTTGTTCTGAGATATTATCAAAGGCGGTAAATTGTAAAAAATAGAAAATAAAGTTAGTATTCAAAACTATAAACAAAGCAATCATATCAACTAATATAAATGTCTAACGTTTGATCTGTGAGAGGAAACTGATGTACTTGAAGAACAACTTCTTGTGAGACTTATTGCCCGCCATACCATTTCACATTATTCCTTTCCAATCCAAGGAGAGAGAGAGAGAGAGAGAGAGAGAGAGAGAGAGAGAGAGAGAGAGTGAGAGAGAGAGAGAGAGAGAGAGAGAGAGAGAGAGAGAGAGAGAGAGAGAGAGAGAGAGAGAGAGAGAGAGAGAGAGAGAGGCGATCTAACCACTACACGCACCATTACACTCATCGGGTAACCGACAGTTTTAAGTTAAATTCACACTTTAAGTCGCACTCAACAACGTTACAGTTATATGGTGGCGATAAGTTTTAAATGGTAGAGGAAAGAATCCGGTTACAATGTATCCGGAAAGTTTTGCAAGTAAAGATCACTGGCTTTCTGCAGATAAACTGATGAACTTTCACTCAAAATCAGCCTAGGTTCCAGTTGGGCTCTAACCTGCGCTAATCAGAACAGAGAGAGTTGATGGGTCAAAGCGAGATGCTATAACGACTCGGTTACAGAGTTTTTCAGATTAGGAAATGCTTTGTAATTTTGTTACATTTTCCTTTAATGGCAACAATGTAAATCGCATAGAACATCACATGATTCAAAGATAATGATATATGAAGGCTTAATGTGTGCTCAGCGTTCCTTCAATATTTTCGTTTTGCTATGAAGATTGATTTCTATACAAACAAGAAATGCAGTTTATATTCTTTTTAAGGCTTCGTTTATACGTTACATTTTATAGATCGCATTATACAAATCGACGAATTACCTGCTGTGATTTGTAATAGATATGATTATGTAAGCCCAAGTGAATTTGTTATTTAAAAACATTATGGCAGAAAAGACATGAATCAGACAAATTGCTGTTGACAAGAACTATCTTTGTGTCCGACTAAATCGGTCATTCGTAATATTTACAGTATGTATGTGTTAAAGTTTTTTTTTCAACTTCACAAATTTTTTATGAAAAATTAGTGGGCTCTTTTCTACTTATCGGAAAATGTCTTCGATTATAGAGACAATACTTGACAAGGAGTACTTTTAGACAGGTAGCTCAATTTTGTTCTGCATTTCATTATCATTCAAGGGCAAAATGACGTTAAGGAAAGGCCTATGGCAGCAGAAGACATAATACTTAAGTCAATTCGATGGATACAAATTTCCCTCATATATCGGTGAGGGATTACCACTCAAATTGGACATCCTTTTCTTTGAGACCGTATAAAGTTTGTTAAATAGATTACTTTGCGACCTAGCAAAATTTTAAATATGAATAGGCTATCGCGCTGGAACAATATCCAAACGATCATTTAATACAACCATTTAAGTACAATCAGTCAAGTACAACCAGTCAATTATAGCCGTATTTATAATTCCGAGTCGCTAAATATTTTTATAACCTTTGTCAGAAACGGCTTTTTGTATATAATGTTCAAATGCGCAAGTAAACAGATGAGTCGATTTATATTCAGGTGAGCTTCACTGTGTAGTTCGATCCAGTATCTCTGGTCACGTACGGATGTTGGGATGCTTACACCCTATAAAATAAAACAAACTATCCCATGTAAATCAACAACAGTATTAATGAAACTCTTTTAATTGAAGGGTAAAATAGTTAACGGATTTGATCATCTTTAGGTAAGGTAGCAGCTTCAACTTCAAAAAACCACTTTTTAGATTTTGTAGAACACACAGCAGTGACGGACGCGAATCATACAAACTTTAATTCAGTGTGCTTGCAGGTTTACACTTGTACTACCTAATCAGAATAAAGGGCGCAATTTTTAGACGCGGACTCCTGCCGGACACCTGGTCCAAACCCCTTTTGGGATTCGCAATTGTTCCTTGTGTTTAGACAGTTGTTATATCTTATTTGTCTATAACCATGACCTTTTCACCGAAATTGACCTTTTCACCAATCGTGAGAGGATTCTCTGTAACATTTGCGACGGATGTGGCATGCTAACAAAAGTGCTGACTCCTTTCGGTCCCTTGTCTCGGTTGTTATATCCAGTTTGTCGTTTTCCAATTAACTTTGAGTTTTGAATATCTATTGGTACTATTGTTACCCTGAGCCAAACATTGTAGCTGGAATAAGATTTCAGTGAAAATCTAGTGAAATGCTCTTTCATTCTTGTTTGGTCATTTGAATGATTTCGACCTCAAAATGAATAAAATTTAAGTGAAAAAAATATGAATTACTATAAATATAATTTCACTGGACAATCTATAGTTTACTTCTACACATCACACAGGCAAACACGCACGCACGCACGCACACACATGCATGCTCTCTCTCACTCTCTCTCTCTCTCTCACACACACACATACACGGTTCTACAAAGTCAAATGCATTAAAAAAATCGGTCAATGCTAATTTAAATATGACTGATGAGATATTTTTAAAATACAAGACAGATTTCTTTGCTATTGTTTTGACCCAAGTAAATGCCATTCATCACCGAAAAAGATTAACTTATTGCTGTAAACTCGGGCTGAGCAGGAAATTAAAACATAGGATTTTCAAGAAAATTGTCTGCAATGGCTTCGTCTGAGAGGACTATTAAGTCATTTTCGATCACCTGATAAATGCTCGACTTTGTATTGACACATTGTGTTAGGTGGCCAGTGTCTGAAAATTTAGTACTTTATTTGTGCTTACAAAATGTCTAAGAGGGTACTTTCACACATCGCAAAACAGTGGAACCTCGCCTAAATACCACCTCACTTAAGATACAACCTCACTTAAGATACCACCTTGCATTTCAGACCACAAGTTTTCCGTCTTTTAATAGACATTTAATAAGTACAAAACCTCACTTTAGATACCACATAATTAATCAGACCACTTTTTGTCCGTGAGGTTGTCTTAATAGCGATGTTGTCTTAATAGCGAGGTTCTACTGTATAAACCACAATGTAAATGTGTATGTCATATAGTCAATTGCAATCCCTTGTGGTACGGGTAAGATCGTGAAACCGAAAAGTATTTATCAAAGTCAATGGATATTTTAGGGTTCGGGTAGTGGTATCACTAACATTTGTTTTTTATGCCACCCAAGTTAAGGGCTGATGGTGACCTATTGTTATCGAAGTGCACCGTCCGTTGTTATCTTTTAAACAATTTAAACTACTTCTCAAAAGGCAATTTTAACCAAATATGACATGCCCTATCCCTATGTTAAGTGGCATTAAGTTAAGTTGCGAACGAAAAGGGCTAGGACCTATAGGGTACCCGATAGATGATAAAAGGATCAAAACAAGGTATATGTTTAAGAATCTTGTTATAAATCAGTGACGAGAGTTCTGTCAATCATGCAAATGAAAACATAGTTTGTTCATGTTTGTTTGTTTGTTTATTGTTGTTTAACGTCCCACTCAAGAATATTTCACTCATATGGAGACGTCACCAAATGCCGGTGAAGGGCTTCAAATTTTGACCTATGCTCGGCACTTACGGCCATTGAGCAGTGAGGGTTCTTTCACATACCGACACCTACTGTGACACGGGACCTCGGTTTTTACTGTCTCATTCGAAGGATAGGAAACCAACCTGCCGCCGGCTGGGCTCGAACTTACGACCTCATATTTAAGAGTCGAGCGCGCTACCAACTGAGCCAAATTTGTTCATAAACGAGACACGAAAGGAAACTTTAAATGACAAAGAGTTCAGTTTTATACAAATAGCTTATCAACTAAAATCTGATAAATCTTTGTGTAGGTCGTTTTAAAAAATAAGAAAAACGCAGAAATTTAAGCCTTTTTCATAATAAGTAGTTATACAGGTTTTAAAGATAAAGCACAGATGATTGAAAATACAATATAATCATGATGTTAAGCAGAGAAGGGTTTGTAAATGTATAATCAATAGTAATAATACAAAAACCTAATTAGTATGAATTATTTGATGATAAGTCAGAAATCTTTTGAATTGTTAATGGATTCTGCTGCTTTGTTTTTTAGCTCTGATCACGAATTTCCCTCAACAGATTACACCAAGAAATGACTACACATATAAAAGTCATCACGCCGAGCGACAGATTTTATGAATAACACACACCATTTAATTAACTACTCTTCACTCTATTTAGCAACACACACGCACACATACAAACATACATACATACATACATACATACATTCATACATACATACATAAACATACATACATACATACATACATACAAACATACATACATACATACATACATACATACATACATACATACATACATACATACATACATACATACATACAAATACATACATACATACAAATACATACATACATACATACATACAAACATACATACATACAAACATACATACATACATACATACATACAAACATACATACATACATACATACATACATACATTCATACATACATACATACATACATACATACATACAAACATACATACATACAAACATACATACATACATACATACATACAAACATACATACATACATACATACATACATACATACATACATACATACATACATACATACATACATACGTACTTACTTACTTAATTATCACTGATAATTTTTACATGCAGTAATATGAATTCAGATACAGGATTCTTTGGGGAAATTCAAGAATAGCTTTCAGAGATGGAGTAATGTTTCTAGATTACCCAGAAATCTTTGTTTGTCCAATGTTCACTATGTTTGTATATTGTCTTCTTAGCTTCTTAACTTTTAACACACTGATGTCTTAAACATGAAATATAATATTACACTACTAAATTTTGAGGTGTAAATTTATCGCCTGAGCTGTTATAAGTAATATGCAATATACACTCACTGTTGCTGGAATAACATACAAGATGATTGACGAGAAATTGCATTGTCACTTGTATAGTCTGCTGATTCTGAAGTGTAAGTACAAATTAGATACGAGTTCAGGACTCGCTCAAAGTCTGAAAAATGTTAACCTAACATTTAATTGGCAGAGGAGCTGGCCTGGCTCACTCGGTACCGCGCTAGACTCTTGATCGTGAGGTCGTGAGTTCGAGTCCAGCCGGCAGCAGGTTGGTTTCTTGTCCTTCGGATAAGACAGTAAAAAACAAGGTCCCGTGTCACAGTAGGTGTCGGCACGTTAAAGAATCCTCACTGCTCAATGGCCGTAAGTGCCGAGCAGATATTCCTCTCAGACTTAAGGATGTTCTCAAGTTTTGTGCAAACTATATTTTTGTAGTTGTTTTTATCATTTCATCATTTCATTGACAGCATACCTAATGAATGACTTGTTACTAGAAGCGTATAATATACAGCGTTTGTATTGAAATCAAAGTAATGTTACTTTTTACAAAAGACATATAACAAAATGTTGCACTTGACTATCATTTCGTTTCAATCTCCGAAACAAGAAAGATTAACAATACCACCACCGTCAACAGAATCAACATGATCTACCACCAACAACAACGCCAACAGAATCAGCATGATCTACCACCAACAACACCACCAAGAGAATCAACGTGATCTACCACCAACAACAACACCAACAGAATCAACATGATCTACCACCAACAACACCACCAACAGAATCAACATGATCTACCAACAACAACACCGCCAACAGAATCAACATGATCTACCAACAACAACACCGCCAACAGAATCAACATGATCTACCACCACCAACACCACCAACAGAATCAACATGATCTACGACAAATAACACCGCCAACAGAATCAACATGATCTACCGCCAACAACAACACCGCCAACAGAATCAACATGATCTACCACCAACAACACCGCCAACAGAATCAACATGATCTACCACCAACAACACCGCCAACAGAATCAACATGATCTACCACCAACAACACCACCAACAGATTCAACATGATCTACGAGAAATAACACCGCCAACAGAATCAACATGATCTACCACCACCAACAACACCGCCAACAGAATCAACATGATCTACCACCAACAACACCACCAACAGAATCAACATGATCTAACACCAACAACAACACTAACAGAATCAACATGATCTACCGCCAACAACACCACCAACAGAATCAACATGATCTACCACCACCAACACCGCCAACAGAATCAACATGATCTACCACCAACAACACCACCAACAGAATCAACATGATCTACGACAAATAACACCGCCAACAGAATCAACATGATCTACCACCACCAACAACACCGCCAACAGAATCATCAAGATATACCACCAACAACACCCCCAACAGAATCAACATGATCTACCACCAACAACAACACCAACAGAATCAACATGATCTACCGCCAACAACAACACCAACAGAATCAACATGATCTACCGCCAACAACATCCCCAACGGAATCAACATGATCTACCACCAACAACACCACCAACAGAATCAACATGATCTACCGCCAACAACACCACCAACAGAATCACATGATCTACCACCAACAACACCACCAACAGAATCAACATGATCTACCACCAACAACACCCCAACAGAATCAACATGATCTACCACCAACAACAACACCAAAAGAATCAACATGATCTAGCACCAAGAATACCGCCAACAAAATCAACATGATCTACCACCAACAACACCGCCAACAGAATCAACATGATCTACCACCAACAACACCGCCAACAGAATCAACATGATCTACCACCAACAACACTCCCAACAGAATCAACATGATCTACCACCAACAACAACACCAAAAGAATCAACATGATCTACCACCAAGAATACCGCCAAGAAAATCAACATGATCTACCACCAACAACACCGCCAACAGAATCAACATGATCTACCACCAACAACACCACCAACAGAATCAACATGATCTACCACCAACAATAATAATAAAATAATAATAGAAATAAAAACTAAAACAAAGAGTCGGAAATTGGAACAAATTTCATTAACAGTCAATGACGGTTATACTAAAGTAATATTTCACTCAAGTAACACCATTCCAAACTTTTCAAAAGCTAGGATATTCATTTTTGCGGTGGGTACTCTTAGTCGGATTTGATAACACGTTTAGATCTATAATTTGGCCTTGCGTGATACCACTTTTTTGGGAAATATATCTATTCTAAATTTGAGCTTAACTGATGAAGTCTTATTGACATAAATGATCGTGTTGATGCCTCCATTGTAAAACAATAACTTTGGTGTCGTCAATGATATCTACAGCTTTATGTTTATACACACTAACCCGACCGTCATGTACGAGTCGTTAATATGTTTCATTTGATATGCGATGGTGCATTGCGCGCTTTATTATCTAACTGCGCTTTAGCTCCACTTTAAGCTGCTGTGATATCCAGATATTTTCATAGATCACGCTGTTTTGCTTTCACGTCCGGAAATTTTCCTTGATGTAGATTTACTCGTGTTACGGACTATTATGGCTGTATTCTACTTTGGTGTTTGTATTTTTCACGTTTGGCAGTAAATTGACAATCAAAACAGGAAATGATTCAGAGAATGTATTTTATTGATATGTGTTTGTTTGCACTTGAAACCTTAGTTTAAGTAAACAGATATGATTATCTTTTTATGTATTTTTTCATTAATTCATATTTTCACATGTATATTATAAGTAGACTTTGAACACATTAGCTTACTGCGTTAGTTGATCCCGGAATTTTCTCTCCGATTCGTCTCGTTTTCGTTTTCTACGCTTAGTTTTCTTGTTGTTTTACATCCCACCAAATTTTTTTTCACTTATACGGCGATGTCACCAGCTAGAAATGAAGTGCCAAACATTTTGACCAGTAATTTTAAATATGCAAATGCAGCGAGAATTCTTTTACATACCATGCATGCCATAACATGGGACCTCGGTTTTGAGTCCTGTCCGAAGGACACGTGATTGTCACGACATGTGCCGAACGGTTGGCGAGGAAACAATAACTACCTTTTTTAGTCCTACGTAACTTTAGTTTCTTTAGTCTATATTTGTTACCTTAGTATATACTTAGTATATATATTATTGATATAATAAATAAAAATTGCTTCTATAGTATATCAAAGTTTATACTTCTGCAAAAAAGAATTACACTTTACAATAGTATAAATTTTAATTTATCATAATCAAATATACTCACTATAATAAATGATGGTAACGATATTTACGATATTTAATAAACGTTTTAACTACAGTAAACTATGCTTAACTACATTTTACTTACTCCCCCATTGCACCTGATCTCACCTCTGAATCTCCTTAGGTCCGTATTTTCCAATATTTAACAAATTTATACGCGTATATGTATCCTGGACTTTATGAAGATTGATACTTTGGTATCTGAGATTTTTCTAATGTTAGTCATGGACTGGGTGAAATGTCAGTGTATCAAAACAAAATTACGACCGAAAAATACAATAACTGAAAAATTGCATAAAACAACTCCACATATATATTCCTTACTTAACAAACAGATAGACATGCTAAGTGTGGTCTTTTCATATCATACTGTAATCCCTTTTAACTTAAAGTTTTTGGAATAAAAAGTCGAAAACGTTTCTTAAATCGATTCCATTGTACACTGAATAAAGATTATAAATGTTGTCATAGTATCGCTTTTTATAATACACACGAGATCTTGGCGACAGCATGCATAATTTATTGTTTTCCAAGAAGTGATGTGATCACACATACATGGCGTGTATAGTTTGGAAATTAAAATACACGGGAATTCTAATTTGATCACATCTATTTAAAGTATACTTTGAAAGACGTTTCCTGTTCTGATCACAACTACAGAATGGATAGTTGAGTAGACAGAACTGCGATGTAATCACGACTACAGAACGGATCATCATCATCATCATCATCATCATCATCATCATCATCATCATTTAAATAATAATAATAATAATAATAATAATAATAATAATAATAATAATAATAATAATCATCATCATCATCATCATAATAATAATAATAATAATAATCATCATCATCATCATCATCATAATCATCATCATCATCATCATTTAAACAGTTTATATGAATTATGTATACAGTACATTGAATAATTATAAAACTTACAAAAAATTAGTGGTCTTTAACAAAAGGTTTATCAACGAACATCGACACTTGGCTGCATATTCTGAGTGTTCAACATATCACTCTTTCCTTATTTTGAGCCTCAGTAAATCGATATTCTGATAACGAGTGATCTATACTGTTGTAAAAGTTATTGCAACAACCACTTGTGTTTAACAACTGTATTTGACGTTATGAACTGTAAAATGTTAGCATAAGGCTTCATATTATTGTTATGCTCATGGCAAAATAATAATAATAATAATAATAATAATAATAATAATAATAATAATAATAATAATAATAACGATAATAATAATAATAATAATAATAATAATAATAATAATAATAATAATAATAAAATAAAAAAATGAAAAAAATGAATAGTACTATATTAAAGTACATTTTTATCATAAGATTGAAATGTATTTTGAAATTCTCTTTCAAAACTTGGAGAGGAGACTACTATAGTTAAAATTTGTCGGTCACTATCAGTTTCAAGTTTATTGGCGTAAAACACACAATTAATCAATTACTAAGTAGGTAATGTCATTATTTGAAATTGATATGACAAGGCCAATGACAAAAATCAATACAGTAGGTATTTTATTAGCGTAGTATATCAGAAACTAATATAGCTTGAGTTGAAGATCGTCAGTCGGTGATTATAAGAGGGAAACTGTTCGAAAACCATTGTAGGCTTTGAAAATTTGGTGGTGTCACTTTCAACAAGGCTCGTATCAACATAGGTTTACTCTCCGAACATCCAAATACATATATCTTTTCAGTAGAGATAATAATATTTTTTTTTGTGAACGATGCCAAAAAAAAAAAAAAAATAATTTGATCCCTACTCAATTAAATTTAAAGTCAAAGTAATAAGATAAAAGTTGAGCTTGTGTATTGAGTAAAATTGGTTAATGCATACCCTGGATATGATAAAGATATACATCAGTTCCTATGTGATATCATTTTGTTGCAAATTAATTTTGAAATGGTTTACGCCACACTAATATGGTGGTGGCCAGGTTTTAATGATGGAGAAGAGAACGCGCTTACAATATACCCGGGCAGAGATCACAGGCCTTTTGCATGTAAACTGTCAAAATTTTTCACAAAAATTAGCTTGGGTTCCAGCGGGACTAGAACCTGCCTGCGTGGACTTTTATAACGATAAAAACAAAAGTACATAAGTACAAAAATGATATTGAGACATGATCTGCGTAATGGTACAAATTGATTTTATATTTCCAAAAAGTTTACGTTATAGATATTGACCTTGGTTTTTGAAAATAACAGATTGTCATATAAGGCATCTCTGCAAACAATTGACCTTAAAAATTGATATTTCAATTGTATAGTACAGATTTATAATAATACTTAGTTTTATTCACTGTACAAATATATGGTAAAACATTCAGAATTGTTTGTTTGTTTATTGTTGTTTAACGTCCCAATCAAGAATCTTTTATTGATATGGAGACGTCGCCAAATTCCGGTGAAGGGCTTCAAATTTTGGCCTATGCCCGGCACTTACGGCCATCGAGCAGTGAGAGTTCTTTAACATGCCGACACCTACTCTGACACGGGATCTCCGGTTTTACTGTCTTATCCGAAGGAGAGGAAACCAACCTGTCGCCGGCTAGACTCGAACTCACGACCTCACGATCAAGAGTCGAGCGCGCTACCGACTGAGTCAGGCTGGCTCCACATTCAGAAATAAAATACATTAACCAACATGTTACAATATTTTGTACAGTAAGCACATTTTGAATTAAATATGTACCTAAGAAATACTAAATAAAATTCTTTGGATGACAAATCAATGTTATATAAGAAATTGCGATTATGCTAATAAAAATCTGTCAAAATCTATCTGCAACATCTGGATATATTATCATTCAACGCGTATTTTATCTTTCCATTTGCAACATTTTACACTTGTGTTACTCGCACGTAATATTCTTTACGAACTGATAAAAATAAACATGATAAAATACAGTTTTGTAAAGGTTTGTATTTTCATTGATAAATGGTTTGAAGGTTTAACTGTCAATACTTAGTCATCAGACTCATGCCTTTGTCAAATTACTTGTAACATACAAGTCGTATCAAATATAAGAGATGTTGATGAAACGTCTTGTTTTGATATTTGAATACCTCTTTACATGATAATTTTGGTAGTATAAACCATCTTACACATTGCTTCTTAAATTCATTTTGATACATTTGAACAGCTTTTAGCTAGCAAATAATGCTGAGAGGGAAATAGAAAGAGATAATTTTTACATTGCAAGCATCTTGCAACCTGCAAACAGTAAAGAACAAGGCGAAGGGGCACTCATTCCTGGCGCTTCGAAAAAAACCCAGGTTTCACTTGAACAGAATCCAAACCCGATCTAATCCCAAAATGAGGGAATTATTCTCTGATGTTTTTGTTCTGTTATAAAGAAAACACTCGTGTTCGTTGTATTAGAACAGCGTTCGAGTCGCAAGTGGATGGTCACATTATTTTTACAGTGACTGTTGGTTCGCCAAGCGCTCGGTATATATATAAAGAATCCTCGGTGCATTGGCGTCAGTTTATAGCATAGGGCCAAAAGCTACCTAAAGCTGGTGACATTTCTAGATTCAGATTCTGGATGTTATGCAATAAATAAACCAAAAAAGACTTTTATAAAAAAACAAAAAACAAAACAAAAACAAAAACAAAAAAAAAACGTATACGGACACAACGAAACCAGTCTTTATAGGAAGGTGGTCTTTATATAGAAGTTGATTTGTACACAAATGGTACTGTTGGGGACAGCAAAAACAATCTTTATAACCAGGTGGTCTTTATACACAGGTGTTCATTAAAGCAAATTTCACTGTATTATTATGACCCAGTGATCACACAGTCCGCATAGGATGATATCATCTTTGTGCATTCTGATATACAAAGGTTTGAAACATGTTTACTAGTTATTGAATACATGGCAAAATGCCCAGTAAGCTTTAACTGATAAAATCGAAACTTAGCCATGCTGTGAGTCTTTTATGTGCATATCAATGAATAACATAATAAAAATGATGACAATGGCAAATGATTAAAAATCTAACACAGCACCGACATTGTTTTAAGGAACTCGAACTTTAAGTGTATGTTCCAGAGTAGTTTAAGAGCATATGTCATGCGATGTTATTTCACATCTGATCTAAATTCCAAATTAGCATAGTGCAAATAATTTTAAAGGGGCATTAGCTGTATTTGTTTTAATTTTTTTCTCTCCATTTTTACTACTTAGATTGATATACAATGACAAAAAATAGATATACACAGGCAGATAAATTCCTCAATTCCTATGTATTTTATGAAAATTGCTTGAGAAACCCAGGTCTGGCACTTTTTCACTTGCAATTGCTTAACGTAACCTTACTATTTGTATATGAAAACCACATTGGACCTGATATTTCCTTCACAAAATATATAGGAACATAAAATTTGCTATACCTGTGTCTAGCTCTTATTTGTTATCAAGTAGAAGTAGTAAAAGTAGAAAAATTCGAAAAAACACAATTTTTTGGTAAATACAGCTAAGTATTCCTTTTTTTTTCTACAGTAAAATACACTAGAAATGTAAAATCACAGATACCAAAGTATACATAAAAATCTGGGCCCGAAATCGCCAAATTTAGTCAATACTCAAGCTCATTATTTTGACTATATAATTCTTTGTAAAACTTTCGGATTTGAGTGATTAGGTAAAATATATTATTATTTTTTATCATGCACATATAAAATGTTGCATCAAATTTATGATTTTCTTGTAAAAAATGAATAAATACGTTGAGTACGGTACTCAAAATTTTTTAACATTTCTGAAGTTTTATTCAAATGAGCAATGGTTTTTATAATTATTTACAATAGTATGCCATACATAAACAAATATGTCCAGTTACAGAATAAATTTTTCGTGTTTTACCTTGAAATCATGAAAAGTTAGTTGAGCTTGAGTACGGAGTAAATTTGGTGACTTCGGGTCATGGTAAATATAGGTCTAACACGGACCTCTGGAAATCCAGAGGTATGATCAGGTGTCGGTAATACTAAATGACACGGTATTCTCTTATTTTCATATAACTGTTTTTGTTATTCCTACCATATTACTATGTTTGCTTATGTGAATATGATGAAAGCTGGTATATTCTCTAGAAAATTTGCCCTCTTTGATGATTACCACAGAACTGTGGTCACTACTGCAGTCCCCAGACTAGACAAATTTGATAATGTATTGATATATTTACAGTGTCAGTGATGTAAATTTTTTTTGTATTATTACATCTCTCTCAGGCAGTAATATGCACAATTTTGAGAGAATCGAACGGTTAGTTGACGCCAGGGATTTGATATCGACATTGATTAAGCTATGTAATTGATTTACAAATGTTGTAAAAGCTGTATACTGTATCTGCACGCTTATCTTTCATTTAAACAAAACGGAATCATGCACGCTGAAACACACATATAAATACCTTTAAAACATACATATATTGACATACAAACATACACTCACGCGGCATATACATACCAACATACATACATAAAATAAATTTTGGTTGTGAAATATAGGGATTCATCATTTAGATAATTTATTTTTGTTGTTATTTTTTACAGTATAAAAAATAACACTCCGTGCTAATTCAATGCTTTTCAAGTTCTGTATCCATGCGCCAGTATTTCTATATGTCTCGATTTCAATCAAAACTTGAAGTGGTTTATTTATATTTCTACCAGAACACGTATGGCGTGACCATGAAAAATTGGCTGATTAAACGGAAACACAGTTGCGACTACTCTGTTTCACTAAGTGAAATGTTGAGTTGCCTTTTCGTTGGCGGTTGTTGAGACGTCTGTACCAATTGTGACGAGGATACACTCCTCACGTGTTTCACTGGACTTGACTGTGGACTCACGGCGGGTGTGACCGGTCGACAGGGGATGCTTACTCCTCCATGGCACCTGATCCCACCTCTTGGTTTCCAGAGGTCCGTGTTTGTCCATTTTTTATCGGATTTGTATCTATGTCCTGGACATTCTATTGATTTACACTTTGGTATCTGAGGTTTTTATATTGTGTAAAGTTTTCGAGTTAACCACACTTGGTTAACGCACTCTTAACATTTTTATTGGTCGAAATAGGAACGTAAATTTAAACACGCACTACTTTTTGGCTGAGCACGCACTACTACTGTAATTGAAATCTTAGTCCATGAAGTTGCATCAAGCCAGTTGTTGGCAATAAAAGTAACTGGAGAGAAAGAGGTCCATTATTGAAGTGTCTAACAATGTTGGGTTTCCTACAAGTATACATATTGATGTTATCTGGAGAAATTGTAATTGAAGTGAGGTACAGGTTTGGCGCGATCATGAGAGCCCGAGCCCGAAATAAAGTATTATTCATCCAAAATTGGCAAATCTCATATATTATATCAAAATTGTCAATATTCCGTATGATAACACATTATTGTAAAAAAAATAACCAAGAAAAATTGTTTTGCATAAATTTTTTAAAAAGGACATTGAATCGCACACATTAGATTTATATTGTAACGTCAACCTAGGCTTATATACCTCCTTCGGAAGCAGTATATGGAATATAGACCGTTTTCACGTGTCCAGTCAATATATATATATATATATATATATATATATATATATATATATATATATATATATATATATATATATATATATATATATATATATATATATATATATATATATATATATATAATATATATATATATATATATATATATATATATATATATATATCTCAAGTCAATCAATCTGTGGATGACAGAGATAATAACTGAATGTTTGTAGACAAATCCCACAGAAATTGATTACGGAATTGATCAAGTCGTCAGAAATTTATGCACAATATCAGTTTCTTGTACAGTGTGGTTTAACACAAGATAAGTCTGTTACGAGAACAATAGTGCTCATCCACGCGAGAATTGTAGCCGATATATTAATGTCTGGATTTTAGACTGATGGGATCGAAATTAGGGAATTGTCCATACTTTCAATACACTTTATCATCGTTTTGTTAAACAGCGATGAAGTTCTAAAATCCAGTTTGTCATTTAATCAATTTCTCTTGTATCTGGGGATTTCCAAAATATGGACAAGAATCCCCATCAGAGTTAAAACCTATGAACTACTGGATAAATATGAAAATAATTTTCTGTTTGCGGCTACAAGGTTTGATTTTGGTTTATAATGATCCTTTTTTATGAGAAAAGTTATGAGAAATCTTAACTGGAAACTTCCCATTACTTTTGAATATGTGGCATTTCACATTTGAGTACAGCGTAATAAATCATGCTCCAATACTGCCAAAGTCCCCGATGGAAATGTAGTATTCGGTGTAATGAACATATTTCTTTTCAAAAATAAAATAATTTAAAGAAATCTATTAAATAAAACCCCGTGTAAATTCTTTTGTAAACTGTATTGTTGTTTTTTTCAAAATGCTTGAATTTTCACTCATTGCAGAATAAATCATTATCAAATGCAAATCAGTATCATGCAATTATCAATTGAAAAAAAATAACCAATTTACACTTTGAAATGTTTGCTAAATTAAAACGAATAAAAAATTACTCGTCTTTCCTATAATTTCTAACGTGTTGTATATAACGTGTTATAATAGCTACCATGATTATTTTTTTCACTGTGTACATTTGACAGAATATCTTTTATAACATTACATGTTTCCCAAATGAATCGATAAAACTTCTGTGATAAATGTACATGTGATTTAATTTGTTCGAAAAGAAACATCGACACCAATTTAAAACGTTTGAAAAATATCATAAACATAATGATGAGAGCCAGTTTTTATATAATCAACTTTACCATACCTATACACAAATAACATTGCCGTGGAAAGCAACCGATATTCTTTAAACAATGTAAATAAAGGTAAGTTAGGCGTTCCTTTACTTAGAATAGGAATAATTCAATACCATATTCCTGTAAATTAGCGATGAAGATTGATGAGATATAGTATTGCCAGTATCAAGAGGTATTCCTGTAAAAGCATTAAATAGTTGCTATGAAATGCATAGGGCACATTTCAGCACCCTTATTGTTCCCAGTGATAAGTGGTTTAGTGGTAGAGCAAGTGGAGGGTGCCAGGTTTGAATCCAGCGAAACATTTGACCGACAGTGGCCGATGTTCGCATAAGGAATCCACGGGTGGTTTGGTCTAGAATTAAACCGGAGGTTCCGTGACATACTTGAACCATCACTAGTAACATCAGTCTAGAACATAAGAAATACATGGGTGATTTGGACGAGAAATGAACCGAAGGTTCCCTGACATGTTTGAACCATCAATAGTATCATCGGTCTAGAACATAAGAAATCCATAGGTGATTTGGACGAGAAGTAAACCGAAGGTTCCATGACATATTTGAACCATCACTATTGACATCAGTGTGAAGCATAAGAAATCCATAGGTGATTTGGATGAGAAATTAACCGGAGGTTCCGTGATATATTTGAACTATAACTGTTGACATCAGTCTACATCATAGGTGAACGTTTGTGGCACTTCACCTAGTGCTGGTGTCGTCTCCATAGCAATAAAATTTTTGTCGAAATTACAAGCTCTTTCTTAGATTTACGTAGGGTCAACGACGTGTTTGTAATTATCTGATGAATTCAGTACAAATAATCTAACAGAACAATATCTATAAATAGACATGTCTCGTCAGAGATCTGAAATAGTTTATAACAGGAAACCACAAAATGTCCATAGCTATTATGGTTATTTTGCTATACACGTGTGACTTAATTGAAATGACGGCACCTTTTGGCAATACCGTTGTCATTACGACGCCATGGTCAGATGATGGCCCGTCAAATATTTGATTCATTGTGACGTCACAATCTAATGACGTCAAAACTCACATGGAAAGACAAATGTCAGACATTTGTCGAAAGGTAAATTGGGTATGCGTTTATTGCTTAATATAGTTAATTAATTTTATAATGAATATAACGTCATAGGGCAACTTTAAAACATATTGAAACATACATAAAAACGTATCCATATATTAAATGAAGCTGTTAATGATTTTTCCGGGACAGATGTCCAAGCATACTCAGTACTTTAGGAACGGTTTTCATCTACCTTGCCAGTAGTCATAAGATATAAATTGCATTTGGAACCGTAGATATATCTGAAGCAGAGAAAAAAGGCATAAAATATTAATGGTGCGTTGACAAGAGGGAGTTGAAATCAATACTGATGTGTTTATGCTGGAAAATTGATAATATACACTCTACAGTTTATTTAATTAAATTTCTGTGTATTTGTATAAAATCAACTCAATGTTTAGATATGATCTAAAGTTATCATCACTGTAACACTAAATCCCTCATATAAACATTCAGCTATAGGCCAAGGAGTCTACTAATGTATTTATAATATGTAAGCGATTTAATTGTAAACCGTCATCTAATCTCCATTGCTATTGTTTTTATTAATTTGAGTATTTCTCGTGGACTACTCAACTATTAATCAGACAATTGCTGTGTGCAAAACAGGGATAAAATATTATACTTTAGTAGCATTTCATTTTTGCTTTTGTTAATCAAAGCTTATAGAGCTGTGTCCAGACACATGGTCCCACCCCGTTTGTGATTGCTGTTCCTCGTGTTGCGGCCGTTTTAATATGCACTTTTTAGTGTTCTAATAGACTTGGAGTATACGATATCCACTGGTACCACTGTCGTAACTCCGCACCGACTTTAAATTCGAGCTCAGCTAATTAAGTGTCAGTTACATTTGTTTTGGATTTAAATTTTTTGTTCAAAGATAATTTCCTTATAAAGTACCCTTATATCCTTATAGTTATATTACCGACGTGTTTGAGTAGTCACAGAATGCTAACCTAGTTAATATCTACCTCTATATAAGATTATATTAACAAATAAATTTGAGTTTTGAAATTTGGTAAATGATAAACATGAATGTTTATTAAAGACTTGTGAATTATAATTCAGGTCGTTTCATGATCCCGACCCCTGCAACTTTACTGAATAATTACACAATTACTAAGACGGATCATTGTATGTTAGTGATCCAGTTCATCAATCTTCCAGCAGGTGTCCTGCAGAAAATCTTCTTCCAGCATCTCAGCTCTGTCGCCATGTGTTGTTTATGTAATTCAATTTTTTGATCAATTAGCATTTTCCTTGGGGATGGAAAATGTGAATTCGCTGAATAAGTTATAGGACATCGGAGAAACTGTTTCTTGAACCTGATATTTCGGTATCAGCACTGTTTAAATTCTAAACTCCTTAATATACGCTATTGTAGTCATCTGTTTACAGTGGTTACTGTTAGACGGATTCGGTAATACATTTAGGTTTATTTTTTTGGTTTTGTATGATACCACTGTATGTTTTGGAACCCAACATCAATTTTAAATAATTCGTTTGCAACTGATTAAGTATTATCGACAAAAATGAACATTGTCTTGTGCATTTGTTTTGAATTTATTTGTAAAACTACAACTTTGAGGTCTATAATATTTACATGCATAAAAGGGCAACCCTTTCGTACAAAAAAAAGAGAATACACCGTATAATACAATATCACCAGAGACGTCGAATGATATATAAATAATTTTACACGCTGAATACTTCCGGACACCTGATCCCATCCTGTTTGGGATTCACAAATGTTCTTTATGTTGAGACCATTTATATTTCTAATTTGTCGTATTATAATGGAATTGGAGTTTTGATTATCCATTGGTACTTTTCATTTTTTTTTGTTCAGACCATGTTATAGAATGTAATACGGGGTTGGGTATGTACTCGTGTATAAGCCTCTTTGTATTAGATACTCTTCGAGTAAGTATTTTTCATTCTTAATCGATTCCAAATTCAAAATCTTATAACATGAAAGAATCACGTTTAGGTGTAGTATAAAAAATATCAGATACCAAAGTATAAATATTAGGATGTCCAGGATATTGATACAAATCTGGTAAAAATACCAACCTTTAATATATTGTACGTTAGTCATTCTGAACTCGCTTAATATATTTTTAAAATGACACTTGATAAATTGATATATTTCAAGCACCTGCTCACAAATCCGCTATAAAGCAAATACATATTCATCGAAAGTAATCCTTGTTTTTTTGTGTTTTGCTCCTTCCGGTAACCTAGTCCAATCCCGTTTGGGATTTGGAATTGTTTGTCGTATTGAGAGCGTTGTTATAGCTACAGTTTCCCCGAACTCATTTCCATAGGACTTTTATGGCCAATGTGGCGTGCTTGCAGGGGACAATATTTTCGAATATCTATCTGTACTTCTTTATTACATTTCAAACGATATACATGTACATGCAGTCCGAAAATAAATCATGTCATTAACTTCCTCATAGAAGATAATTAACAGAATTTGTCAGTTTGCTCATCAAATGCATTAAAGCTCAGATCTCCCGTTGGCAAATAACGTCATTCTCGATTATAAATTATAGTGGGATTGGTTATGTGGGAAAGGTTTTCAGTTTACCTCCTGAATGTCGTTTTTACAACTTTTAATTTAAGTTGTACCAGCATATATTATGTTTTTATTGAATAGACCGTGCGTTTTACGTCTCAGCAGAACCGATTGTTGATATAAATTCGATGTCATTTGGATTTAAAAATTCAATTCAAAAGCAGGATAATTATATCTGTTTTAGATCCTCATTCAATTCTTTATTACATTATACTATCACAAACAACATTCAATAAAATCCTAATTGTTGAGTCCCTTAACCATAGCAACCAAAAGTTTCTTTGACATGACATAGAAACTACCAATTACGTAACACACATGTTAGTCAGTGCTGTTTTATCACAGATCAAATCAAATGCATTGGAACTGATAATAAAATTAGTTTTATGTGTTTTATTTACAAATAATCTTTTGAGATTAAATAATTTTTCATCAGCTTTGTTCACAGTAATTCTGATAAAATAAAGTAAGGTTTCGTGATAAAACGAGGAGATTTTAGTAAAAGGTATCCCGTTTGATAGACACATTGACGTTCAACGTCTGTTTGTTTTGGAAATCAAGACGGGAAATTAGAATAAGGTTATGACTTTTGAGTTTAGTCCATTTGCACAAAAAATAGTTTAGTTTTGCATTTTGGTTTGTTTAATCCACAGGAGCTTAAAACGCCCGGTCGTAGTATAATACCTAAAAAATACAGGAATGCAACACCTTCTGATCGAAGCGTTAACCCTCCAATCATTTACCTTATTTTTGCGGTTTTTCCACGTTTCTCGACATTATACATGCATTGTCAGTTTGAAAAATGGCTAAGCTTCACGATTTAAACTCAAAATGTACTTTCTTCATATGAAGATTTCATATACAGAGGTAAACTACTCACCGACAAATTATTGACACAGGGATATAAAAAACCGCGTTTAATGTTTTTCCGCGGTCGGTATAATAGTCTTGTTTGCGACTTTCTGTTTTCACTAAGTGAAATGTTGAGTTGCCTTTTCGTTGGCATTAGACGTCTGTACCAAATTGACGAGGATACACTCCTCACTTGTGTTTCGTTTGACTTGACATTGGATTCACGGCAGGTGTGATCGGTCGACAGGGGATGCTTACTCCTCCATGGCACCTGAACCTCTTAGTTTCCAGAGGTGTTGTCCATTTTTGATTTGTATCTGTGTCCTGGACATTCTATTGATTTATACTTTGGTATCTGAAATTTTTATATTTCATTGATATATCCGCCAGCATGCAGTCAGCTTTTACAGAAATGAGCCCTAAAGGTCGAACACTACCAAAATATGACGTCACATCGTCTACAGTGAATGGTAAGGTCACATGAACAAGTGACTTTCGGAAATGGTCTTTGAGTGTTCGGCCATTTTTGACTCAGTTTTGTAAAAGTTTAATGCATGCTGACGGAGATTGATGAAGTAAGTAAAGTAGACGCTTCGATCAGAAGGCGTTGCATTTCTATCTTTTTATAGGTACTGTACTACGACCGGGCGTTTCCAGCTTCTGTGGGTTAATCATATTATTGCTAAAAATATCAGCTTTATTAATTTTCATTCTACATTACTATCATTTGGATACAAGACTGCATTAATGAATTTGCATTGCTGTATGGATATCCACAGACATTTGTAACATTTTCAACTAAATCTTTTGACCTTTGGACCCGTCATCTTTCTATGGTGTAGGGAAAATTGATTGGGTGGATTTTGTGAGTCCAGGTTAAGGGTTTTGTGGACAAAGAATGGTACATAGGCGATCTGTAATTTGTCCCTTAAGAGGCCTATTGTTTAATATCAAAATAGTGTTACTATTTTACACTTATTGATCGGGTTCGTTTTGTAGTATTTCTTCAAGTTTTTAAAAGGTATATATATTATAAACATAATACCAAAGCTATAATGCTCAAGACAATAGTTTCTGTAAATTAGACGTCATCAGTTGAGCTCCAATTTTTTTTTAGAAAAAGGGGAAATCGTATCAGTCAAGGCCAAATAATAAATCTAAACGTATAGCCATAATCCGTGTAAGAGTAACCATTGTAAAAAGATATGATTCGTCATTTGGGAGAAAATGATCTCTCAGAGGAATTGGGAGTTGTTGATCTCGTCTTCATCATTCAGTCTGTTACAAAAAAGCTATATAACAAACGCGGTGATTTCTGATTCCCTATCATAAACATTCACATTTAAGTAGTTGTTGTTGTATTGTTGTTTAATGTCCCACTCAAGAATCTTTCACTCATATGGAGACGTTATCAAATACTGGTAAAGGGCTTCAAATGTTGGCCTATGCTCGCCACTTACGGCCATTGAGCAGTGAGGGTTTTTTAAAGTTCCGGCACCTACTGTACCCCGGAACCTCGGTTTTTACTGAATTTAAGTAGTAATGCCCCCTTTTCGCCATATAAAATGATTTTTATATCTCCAAGATGATCCAATATGACTTTGTCATCACATGAAAATTTCAAATACAGAGGCAAACAACTTACTGATACGTTGTCACATCGATATTAGGAATCACGTTAAAGTCAACATTTTACAGTCGGTATAACGACAGCTGTTGATATCACTATATTTCACTAACATGTTAAGTTACTCTTAAAGAAAAACAACCACAGACAATACACAGGCAAACACAGACCTTCGAAAATACAGGGGTAGAATCAGGTGTTATACAGCAGCTAGCATCCCTGGTTAACAGGTCAGAACCACTATGAACCTGCCATCAAATTCATGTCAAAACAGATAGGGATAAATCCTTGACAAAAGTCGGTACGAACGATTAAGAAAGAAAATTGGATTATCTCTATTTTTTCAGTTTAATTAATGATGATGTGAAAAATTACATCACCTCTAGATAAAACAAGCATTGTTTACCTTATTTAGAGCATTAGGATAAAAACATAAATCGGTATATCTATAACAAGATTGCGAAAATTGTGTCGTATAATAAGATTACGACATCATGGTATATATACCAAGTGTAATGTAGATATGAACAAATTACATTAACTACGGAAAAATAAAGATCTGGCTAGCATTACAATTACATATCCCGATCCCACCTCTGGATTTCCAGAGGTCAGTGTTTGTCCAATATGACCAGATATGTATATTTATTATGGATATACTGAAGATTTATACTTTGGTATCTGAAATTCATATATATTGATACACTGTTGATGTGTTTAAACTTATTGATAATTAAATCTGTTAAATATTTCATATCACAGATTATGTTTTCTTTCCTACAGTCACGTAACAATTCCACGTGTTTGTAAATTTATTTATGTATTATTGATATTATTATAGAGAAAACACATGTAGGCCAATGATGTAACCTTTCAATTCGTTTTAAATATTGGGTTCAACGACTTCATTATCAAGTTATGGTCGGGTGAAACGTGATGTATACATTAATTCGTAGCCATATCGTGAAAATGTAAAATGTGCTACTGTTTTACTTATTTACTCACACATCTATTTGACACTGATTGCACAAATATTTTGGGTATTCAATGAAACGGATTTTATATAATGGTTGTATTTCCGGTCTACCGCTTTTGTTATTTGTTATCTGAGAGCTAGGAGAACAGTTTTGATCAGATAGATATACCAGAAGTAGCAAATATAAAGGAACCTAAAACTAGATTGGTATTTTAACTCAGTTTATGTATATCGCCTCATTAAGTATATATCAGTTCATCTAACCGTTGTGAAAACGACAAGCATTAAGTAGAAATGATTATCGTTTTGTTATCAATATGCCTTTTTCAATATATTTATCTCATGGAACCACGTTGTTAACTGAAAATTAGTGTCTAGAGAATACAAGGAAGTAATAAAGCATCTACGTTATATTGTGAATCAACAATAGCGGGCATGTAGGAACAAGTAACCAACACAAGGCCAATATATACATGTACTTACATAATTTCCATATATAATTGATTCTAATAAAGTAATGTAAAACGCTGGCACATGTATTTACCATTATACAGATTCTATATACTCGGTAACACAAGTAGTGATGCGGTATGGATACAGTAAACAGTGATATCATTAAACAAAATGTCACTATATATAGAATGAAATGTACAAATACAGTGGAACCCCCCTATCAAGACCACCTAACAGACTCAAAGTGTCCGATAAGCGAGATGGTCCTTTATATTAGGGTAGTTTGATATTTATCAAGACATTTGGAGTCGACCTGCTTCAGTTGGTAGCGCGCCCAACTCTTGTTCGTGAGGTCATGAGTTCGAGTCCTTCAGATGAGACAGTAAAAACCGAGGTCCCGTGTTACAGTAGGTGTTGGCACGTTAAAGAATCAACTGCTCAATGGCCGTAAGTGTCGAGCATAGGCCAAAATTTGAAGCCCTTCACCGGCAATTGGTGACGTCTCCATATCAGTGATTCTTGAGTGGGACGTTAAACAACAATAAACATACAATCAGGACATTTTCATGAATTTTTACTTTCTTTAAATTCAATGTGGTTTTCTCAGAGGAGTTACACTGTATACATTTATCACACATTATACATACATAGCTTGATGAACAATTTGGTAAACATTTTGTAAAAGACATAAAAGTAGGAATGTACCTATATAGATATTTGCATAATTGTATACATGTATCTGCGATATATCTCTATCTATCCATCCATTAATCCATCTGTCTATGCATCTATCTGTCCGTCCGGCGACACATGCGCATAAACGTTCACACATACCAGCTAACTGAGTTGAAATAGTGTATCTTTATGTCACTTCGTAGTTATAACTTTAAATAGCTCATTTTTTTCAATTCTGTCCACGAATCTACTTTTACGAAAAATAAGAAATTTATTTTACGATAGACAATCAATCGATTGATCATGCAACAGCAAAATCAGTCAAAAAATCAATTCATGTTCAATATATGAACATTTCATATTCAGATGTTAACTACTCACCGACATATTATTGACACGCGGATATCGAAATTCGCGTTTGATGTCAACGTTCCGCAAAGTTTACGGTCGGTGTAATAGTTCCTCTGTTTCACTAAGTGAAATTTTGAGTTACCTCTTCGTTGGCTGCTGTTAAGACATCTGTAATATGTAATACGTATGTATGTATGTATGTATTTATGTATGTATGTATGTATGTCTATGTAATCCATCCATCCAGCCACCCATCTATCTATCTATCTATCTATCTATCTATCTATCTATGTCTTGTCTATCTATCTATCTACTTACCTATCTATCTCTCTGTCTGTTTGTCTCTCTCTCTCTCTCTCTCTCTCTCTCTCTCTCTCTCTCTCTCTCTCTCCGTCCGTATGTATGTCTGTTTGTCTGCTTTAATTTGTCTTTCTAATATGTTTTTTAAAACACCATCACAAATGAGATTTTTAACAACAGACAATTGACAATTGTAACAGTTTATATGAATTTACAATTAAAAGAATTGAAAGAAAACCTCAAATATAGAAAAGATATTTGAATCGAAAAAAGTCTATGACCACTCATCAGAAGAAAGTGTAGGAATTATTATATGAAAAATGATAAAAGCTAGATACTACAGGTATTATAATGAAATAATACTAGTCTGCAAGTTTTGTAAAATTGTGTTAATTCCCAACATTATTTGCCAGATACAAAATACATATTTCAAAATTCAAACTTTTAAATATCAACTATTCTCACCATCAAGGTAAATTCCAACATTTTTTTATATTTTAATTCCATTAAAACTAAAAAGTATATGTGGTTTGATAAGAATAATAGAAAACAAAAGCAGTTTGATTACTGATACCTGTCAATTCTAAATCATTATCTGAATTTTTTTTTATCCATGATTCATACTCATGTCCTGTTTGGGCTATTATATAATGGCTTCACGGGACAAAAAAAAAGATGATTCAGCTTAAACATAGACGCGGAAATATTGTTACCTTACAGGTATACAACAGATATTGATTCTTCCTGTTAAGCTGTATTATCACATGATCTGTAATGAGATAAAATAGCAAAATTAAAGAAGCGTGTTACAAAATTGTTAACATCATACTAGTTAAAATACAATCTGAAATGCCGGCTGCGTACGTTGGCCTTTTAATGAAAACTTTTGACGTTGTGATTCAGCTTTATAGTTCAAGATGTAACGGTATAAATATACATGTATATTAGCTGACTTCTGACATAGGAAGATTTTTATCGTTACAATAGTTGAAGTCAAAAGGTCAACGATCGGTGGGCGTTCGTTGTATATTTAGACTGTCTTCTTTAAAACGACAAGCATTTGTTTTGGCCTCTTTTTTTTGCAAAATAACGACTTTGGTATTATATTAAAAACATTCACAAACTCCAGATGACCGATGTGCATAAAGTAAGTCTCTGGTATTTCGATACTAGCAGATTATTTTATACAACAGCAATGACTCGTATGGATACCATCGTTTAAATTCTTAAATCCTCAAAAGCTAAGATAGTCATCTTTTATGGTGGTTACTCTTGGTATTACATTAACATCAAGGTTTATTATTCATCCTTGTAGTACACCTCTTCTATTTTCGTAATTCGAAATCTATGTATTAAATTTATGATTTATATGATTCCACCAAATAAAGCTAGTCTAATTGACAGAAACGATCATTTAAAGTATTTGTATTGGCCTTTTAAAAAAAATTATGACTTTGGTATTATATTTATAATATTTAAAAGATATGGATTTAGATTTAAAAATTAAAATAGATCTAAACAACATTTTTGTAAAAGTATTTTGTTGCACACCAAAATGCATATTTATCACTTTGACCAATGGAATGAATTTTCTTGCTTTTAAAATAAATTTATATCTGCGCAATCTGCAACACAAAACAGGTCGGTTTCGTTGTTTCAAAACATTATTTGTATTACATTTCCCAGGGGTAATACATAAAACACTATAAAACGTGTCGGAAACAACACATGTTTAGCTTTAGACGATATTCCGATATTATATTCAAGCCTTTTAGATACATCAGAACTAATATTTCATCTGATGATGTATGTTTTACTTCAAATAATAGTTTGTTGTATTGAAGTAGCAGACTTTATTTGATTTTAGTATGTACCTTTCATCCACCCACTCAAATAAACATGAAATTACGTAATCGAGTTGTATTGGGATTTCATTTGAAACATATGATTTTACCATAATGCCAAAAACAAAATTATACACCTTATACAGATAAATTCCCAACTGAAAATTGATTGTCGTTGTATTACTTTGAAACTGACGCGTTTATTCATCTATTGAATAACAGGAATGGCGTTTTTGCAACATGTGAAGAAGATCATACGTCTGGATGGCATATTTGAATTAAAATTTTATGTCACGACTAGATTTTATCACTATCGTAATAAAATATTCGTATTTACAAGACAGCTCATCGACCATATCTTTAAACACTCTATCGATCTGTATGTAAAGATAAAGGATTTAGTTATATGATTACATAACTTCTTCGATACCAGCTGAGTATTTTATACTACAGTAATATGTCGCTCAGATAGCAGAACCTGAATTCAAAACTAATATATTCATTCTTACAGTGGGCACTCTTTGATGGATTTATCAATACATTTGGATTTATTATTTGGCCTTGTATGATACCACAGTTTCTTTCGGAAATATACATTTATGTTAAATTTGAGCTCAACTGATGAAGGTTTATTGACAGAAACTATCGTATTGAGCATATGTTTTGTCTTCTTTTGTAAAGCTATAACTATAACTTTTGTGAAAATTGCTTGAGAAACGTCAAACTAAGGTGTGACACTCAATTGCAATTGATTAACTCAACCTTACTATTTGTATATGAATACCACATTGGACCTGGCCTTACTTTTACAAAATATATAGAAGAATATTTACGCATATGTATTTCTCTGTTTTGCTATTGTATATCATTCTAGATAATACAAAAGGAAAACAAAATTTCTTATGACTCTGTATAGCACTTATTGGTTATATTTTTATAAACACAGCTAATGTCCTTTTAATATTACAAAGGTCATTCATCTAATTACTTTACGGTCTAACGTACCTTATCCGTTCACGACTATCTTGCTATGCGACTTATATGAAACCCTCCCCAAAGCATTTTCCCATATAAATGACCTAATTTATGCGATTACATGATTACGCGACTACCGACTGTAATCTGTTTGACATGATCTTTATAAAGCGAATTACTACGACGTGATAAAGAAAAGATATTTTTGTTACAAAAATAAATTTTGAAATTTGGATTCCATTGAATGTTTTGTCAGAAAATTTACATACTCACAGATCATACAACCTCAACCCAATTACGATACCATTTCTGTTATGAAAATATAAGTACGAGGTAAAGATTAAAAAGAGTTTCTCTTTGTAATTATATTGATTGTATTGATTGTATTTAGATCGATCGATGATCGGAAAATGGGCAAGCTGAATTAAGATACCAAATATCACATGTGATTCTATTTCATCTTCCTGTTGATGGTCACTTAGATGTAAAACAAGTAAGACGATATTTTATATTACAGGGGAGTTCCTTTACACCTGTTGTTGGGTATTGGCATTTCCGGTCTTCCTTTTATGACTTTCCTAGTTCCAGCATGTTCCACATTCGCCGGACTTCTTCTAATTTTAATGCTGATGGGTTGGTGTATGGGATGCATAGATTGTGTGGCTAATTTGCGAATGATACTGCGATTTGGTACAGAAGTTTCACCATTCTTACAGGTATTTATTTTTTTTCCCGATGCTGATTCTTTTTGTGTTTTACTTATGCATTTAATATGGAAAACAAAAACCGCATCGGTTCGATAACATATAATTCTGTAAATGTTCATGAAATTGAGTTACGACGCCCACTTTGATATTTGAACTTTGTTTTAAAAATAAACATTTGTAATCTATTATCGCGCTGATAATATGACGAAAGAGTAGCCATTTACTCATCAACCCCTGAAAAATGATGGACTCTTCTCAATGACTAAGACCAGTCCAAATGTGTTTGTTAGGGGTAAATAGGGTTAATGTTTCAAGACCGTCTGTAATGTCACTCGAACACATCGTCTCCCCCTTACTACTGAATGGAACGGTTGGCTAACGCAAGCCAGTTACGTAAATTTCTTCATCATGCTAAAATGTGCGTTTAATGTATGTTTCAGCAAGTTTCCATTTCCCGACATCGTGGACAAACTATATGTATACATGCGGAAATTATATGAAAAACTGTAGTGTCCGTACGGAAACAAAGCAAAACGAAAGTTTTCTGTAAAGTTTTGGCAAAAACAAAATTATGTCTTTCACACATACTTTTCAAATTGGAGCTCAACTGATGAAGTCTAATTGACAGAAATGATATCGTCTTGAGCAAAATAACTTTGGTATTATGTTTATAATATTTGTAATTATATAAACAAGTATTTGCGCGAGGGC
Source organism: Atrina japonica (assembly GCA_030159075.1). Taxonomy (NCBI): domain Eukaryota; kingdom Metazoa; phylum Mollusca; class Bivalvia; order Pterioida; family Pinnidae; genus Atrina; species Atrina japonica. The sequence goes on along the minus strand of BROG01000768.1, from coordinate 121,568 downwards.
AGATTAAATGAGTTCCGGGTTCTGGTCATGTACGGAAAATGAAATGTTATCACAATACATTTGTTTGGCAGGTGCGCTCGTATCCTTGTAGCAAACTTGACTGTACATAACGCCAGCGTGTCCATGGTGTTAATTGCTGCAATTTTACATATTTTATTGATTCAAAAGTTTCCCGTACATATATGTGCATGCATTATTTCTAATGAGATAGAAACACGCTTCAAGCAATAAAATTCGGATTATAATTCCTTTTCACGAACCCCAATTTGTTACATAAAAAAGCATCAGATTAATGATACATCCTGCTTAATGAATGTATTGCATTTCTTTACACAGGCGATGCACTTCTTTTATGGCCTCGGAGCATTCGTTAGTCCAATGATAGCAGCGGCATTCATACTTAATGTTGATTGCACTCCATACATCGACGGATCAGCAGAGAGAGTCATTTTACCTTTAAACAGTTCTACGAATGCTAGTCTTATATCAAACAATAATATATCTCTAGTACAACACATGAGTCATGCTGAAAGAGCTTTCTTTATCTTAGGGAGCATACAGGTAGTATAAAGTTATATACAAAGTACAGTGAAACCTGTTTAAGGGGCATTAACTGTGTTTTATTCAAAACATGTTCTCTCCTTAAATTGATATGCAATAACACAAGAGATATACGCAGGCATAAACACTTTAAATTACTATGTATCTTGTGAAAATTGTTTGAGAAACTCGGGACTAGCACTTTTTCAATTGCAGTTGGTTCACTCAACCTTACTATTTTTATATGAATACCACACTGGAATTGACCTTATTTTTCACAAAATTTATAGGAATATAAATTTTTATGCCTATATATAGAGGCCTATATATATCGAGTGAGGCAGGGGAATACATATTTAACATGAGTGCGTAGCATGAGTGTTAACAATGTATTATCCTGCCTCACGAGATGTAATAAACATTTTATTCAAAAACAATTGTCAAATATTCTATTTATTACATTTTCCAGTTAAGTTTTGTCTGGCCCTAGATTTAGGCTACCTGATGTTATGAACAAGTCTACTGTACGGCTTGTGAAATGTAAACAAACCAAGTTTTGATTGAAATACATCACTTGACTGCGACTATGCATTTGAAGTTTCTGAAAAAGTGTAATTTATCGTGTAGATTAATTAAATTTTTTATCATTCATATACTTTCTATAATATTTAGGCCTGATGAGTTGGTAGGTTACGACAGAACCTGGTGTTGGCTTTCCTTTTTCTATGGAGAGCTCACACTTAAAGCGACATAATGTAGGCTACGGGGCAGATCCCGATCACTATTAAGATCTAGGGGCATTTTCTGTACTGTATCTCCAGTGTCACTGAATGTTTTCAAAAACTTTCGAACTGTTGACGTAGACGATGGATGCATTAAACATTTCCACTGCCTTTCGACTACTTAAACAAACTCCATCTCAACATAATATCGTCTGCTTTTTAGTTTAGACAGAACAAGTTTTTGCGGAGCCATTTTGTTTAGCTTCGATACTGCGTTATAAATAGCTCATGGAAATCCCTCATTGATACGTCATATCTACAGTCCATGTTCCAAAATTTTTACCACGGCATTACCATTTATTGGCATTTGTTAGCAAATGTGATCAAATTATAATCAAACAATGAAATGACAATTAGCATTACATTATAGATGGAATTAATTAATCGGATTTTCATTAGTGGCCTGGCACTGTATTTTGATTGGCTGAATAAAACATATTGATATTTTTCATTAAGCCAATCAAAATACAGTAAAATCAATGAAAATAACAGTGAAAAATAAAGTTTTTATTTAATTGATAAATTTGATAAAAAATGTAATAAATAATAGCTCTTATTTGTTGTTGTACATCAAGTACAAGAAGTAAAAGTAAAAATAAATCGAAATAATTTCTTGTAAACACAGATAAAGTTCTTTTATGACAGTGTACCTGACTGTCTTATCTCTTTCAATCCTTCAAACGACAATAGAGAGCCGGCCTGGCTCAGTCGGTAGCGCGCTCGACTCTGGATCGTGAGGTCGTGAGTTCGAGTCCCGCCGGCGACAGGTTGGTTTCCTGTCTTTCGGATGAGACAGTAAAAACTGGAGCTCCCGTGTCACAGTAGGTGTCGGCACGTTAAAGAACTCTCAGTGCTCAATGGCCGTAAGTGCCGAGCATAGGCCAAAATTTGAAGCCCTTCCCGGCATTTGGTGACGTCTCCATATGAGTGAAATATTCTTGAGTGGGACGTTAAACAACAACAAACAAACAAACAAATCAAACCACAATAGACTGATTGATTGAAACAACAAAGAAAATCATTTCATTTACATATTTAGGGATAACGGGTTTAAAGTGGTCTGATAAGCGATGTTGTCTTGTATGCGATGATATTCAAATTCTTATCAAGACATTTTTAAGAGACTGAATATTGACGGTCGTAAAGGTGAGGTGGTCTTTTGGCGAGGGGCCATTGTATATACAATACTGTAATCGGATTTGGTGAAAAAGTAGATATACATCATTATTTCGATTTTTATGCGGGATATTGTGACTATAAGCATCACAGCTGATTTCATATGATAGGCGAAAAACTAGATATGTATATTTATTTCGATTTTTTGGCGTGAAACGGTACACTATAAACATCACAGCTGATTTTATGTGATCACAACATCATTGGTAGTTGAATTTGTCACGAACATGTATGCTCTCCTATTTCTAGCAGTCGTGAACTCACTACATAAACTTTATATGTTACAAAAATGCCAAATTTATACATGCTATTATATATACTTATTTCTCTTATTTTATATGATAATAAAAAGACATGACACTAAACACACTTTAGATATTTTGGTCACATGATTTGCATGGCTTTCATTTCACTGATTTTATTTGCATTTGACTGTGGATTCACGGCGGGTGTGACCGGTCAACAGCGGATGTCTACTCCTCCTTGGTACCTGTTGCCACCCCTGGATTCCCATAGGTCCGTGTTTGTCCAATGTTCACCAGATTTATATATTGTCTCCTGGACATCCTTCAGATTAATATTTTGGGTGTCTATAGGTTTAATATTTTTTATATAATTATTTCAGTTTATGATAGCAGCCATAGTTGTGGTCGTCATTATTCTAGAAAAGAAGCGGATTATATCTTCCGGTGCATCTGTGTCACAAGCTTCTAGTTTCCATTCAATGGTATCACTGGAAACCGAAAGTAAAAGTAATTATTTAAATAATATTCTGTTAAATTTTGTTACCTGGTCAATTTTTAAAGCGTAATATCATTGATGGGAATATAATATTTTATTGTATTATAATAATAAAATGGCGTACGAAAAATATGGCCTTTTCGTCATTCACCTCCACTGAAATAAATACCTCCTCATTACAATGGCATAGCCTTTCATTGTTAAGTTACTATTCGTACTATGGACGCCTAATACGTCGTTACCGAGATCCCTCCACAGACCACTCTCTGTCATATGACTTTCATCACCACGTGACAAAAATTAGAGCACATTTTGGACAAAATGGCGGACACCCTACAGTAGTCTTCGTATCAGCTGATAAATGATAAGTTCAGATTGATACAAAAAGTCCTGCAATAAATATTTTTTACTGATAAACGTTCTCCTATATTTTAGAGTTGTTGGCTAGGTGTATAATCATGATTTGACTCAAAGTTAACATTAAAGTCAGTGACGGCGTATCATAGACCTAAAGGCTATAAATACACTTCAGTTGTAGATTCATATTTTTATTAGGAAATTCGTTTAAATGAATTGTCGTCCATCCACGGATATTTATCTGATTAATTTTTCTCTCTGGAATCCGTTTTACAACATGGCACCACATATCAGCACTTGCTTTTTAAAATTATATTGATTTCCTCTACCGTCCATGGTTAATTCGTATTCACCGCGACCAAAGTGACCTTAATTTTCTCTCAGTCACATGATCAGTGCGTTGTAATTTCTGAATCGTTCCGGATCTCGGAAACGACGTTTTGATGCCTGTTCGTCTTGTATCTTCTTTAACCCATCAACCCCCGTGCTCACATTCAGTCTCACCCGAATCAGTAACTGTAAAGTATATTGTCAAAATTCAGGGGTCAACAAGTTAATATAGAATGTAAATAAAACCATTTTGAATTTTGGATTCATAATTGTACACTCCTGAATTCTGACAATGAACTTCACCATTATTTGAAATGGATGAGTGCAAACAATGTAACCATGGGGACCAATGAGTTACTTCCTCGTTATCTCCAAGATAACAAACGTCATACAAATTTATTTGCATGCTGCACGACCCTTACAAAATATTGGTTCATTCTCAAAATGTGATTGGGTTAGTAGTAGTTCAGTATTTTCTTAAAATGTGTTCTGTCGTCCATTCGTTATTTTCGCCATTGTCACAATTATGTCTTTGTGACTCTCTGATTTCCCATCTCGTTTAACCAGGCATAGTAGCCTGTAATTTAGTAATCACACACATCCTATATTAATTGCAATCATAACCTAGCCATGCTAATTTCAGTTTTATTTAATTTATTTGTAGACGAGAAAAATGAAGGACGTAAGAAATATAAATGTTTCACTTGTGGAACGAGAGATGTGATGTTGATAACATTGGTGACATCATTTTCATTGTTTATTTACGATGGTCTACAGGTAAAGTTTTATCGAGACAATTCTTGAAACAAATTCAATTAATTACATTGTAATACAATGTTAAACCATTTCTTAAAAATTAATTACAACCAGCAAAAGTTCAAAGTTGACATCATACAGAATGCGTCATTATAGCATTTGACACACTTGAAATATTGACGTCACAAGTTTTTTAGCACGACATAAATAATATATTGAAGGGTGTACAATAATGTACATTCATTTACACTTATTCTTGATTAAATCCGGTTACAAGCTACTTGTCAGCACAAAAATATTACTGCAAAACTATAGTTGTATCAAAATGAACACATTACAAACGCAACCAGTCTAAATTAAAACATAACAGGATGGAATGCTAACTTTCGCCACAAAAAATATTAACGCTACAGTAATGAATTGAGTTTTCTTTTACCTTACATGGAAGAAAACAAAGAGTGTTGTTTTGGTTTTTAACAGAATCCGGATGTGTCACTTTATCTCCTAATACCTAGACAGTATTGAGTGGAATCACAGCAAGGCACTACAGTCGAATCTGTACAACCCCTACTTATAGATAATAGCCAGTGTTGTTTTCTGGTTTCTGGTAGAACCCGGATGAACCACATCATCTTGGTAGTCCTATACCAGAAACCTTGTATTGATGCAGTGATGTGATGCATCTTACACACCTCAATATCATAAACAGAAAAGAGATGTAACTTGAATACAAATTGACGTTAGTGATGGAAGCATGGCGTATTACTTTATTAAATGGCAATAAGAATAATGAAGATAAACGAAAATTTTGAATGTTTTCAGAATTTTGTTTTGAACTTTTGATAATAATTCGTTTTTCTTTGTAGTCGTCATATGCAGATTATATTTACTCATACGCCGAAAAAAGCATAGATGGACTACGGAAAGGGGAAGGAGCCATTATGAATGCTTGTTTCTGGGTAATTCAATAATCAATGCAAAATATAAGACAACACTTCATTTGGAAATATGTTTATATGCATGCACTTTTTGCGTGAATGATAAATGTTGAAACGTAAATTTTGCTTTAAAATTTTGTCGAAATGTTTTTTTCCCAAAAATTTACGAATTGTAAAATTCTACAAGCTATCACTACGTAACAGTTTGTATAATTTTGATAGGTACTTCATTATATCACTGCGTAACAGCGTTAGAGTACTATTTTGAACATTTTGTAATTCTTCTAAACTTATTGCTGAAAACATAAATTCTGTAGGTAGCATTTCTAGTGTTAGGGTAGTGAATGATCTTAAGTTTTGTTACCCATAATTCAATGGGTTCTACAGTATAGGTTCGATGATTCAGATTCTCTACAATGGAACATGGAAATAAAGTGGGTACACAGTGATAATGAGAACGTAGCAAGAATTTGTTATAATTTGCAGCTCATATGTAACCTTTTTTAAGTTGATAAATATATGCCAAAAGTAAGCTACAATTATTTGTAATTTACATAATAGATGACGATGTCAATGTTTCGAGGCCTTGAGATATGCAGTACATTTCCTATGTCAATGTTATTCATGATATTCAGATTATGATATACATATTCATACTTTTGATCATCTGATTATTCATTTTTACTACAGGGAACTTTTGCATTTGGTAGATTAATTGCCATCCCATGTGCTACAAGATTAACTGCACCGTTTATGCTCAGTGTTAATTTAGTAAGTATGTTTGATTATCATAGAAACGTTATACACCAAGATTCATCCTTTAAATTTTCTACGATGATTTTTGATATTTGCATAACTTTGTAACTGCTCATTGACCTCTATACATGGAACAGTAAAAATGCTACTATAATCCCAAACACAGCAGACGATTGATGCTATTATCCAAGAGTTAGGAGCCGACCTGGCTCAGTCGGTAGAGCGGTCGACTCTTGATCGTGAGGTCGTGAGTTCGAGTCCAGCCGGCGGCAGGTTGGTTTCCTGTCCTTCGGATGAGACAGTAAAAATCGAGCTCCCGTGTAGCAGTAGGTGTCGGCACGTTGGAACAACCCTCACTGCTCAATGGCCGTAAGTGCCGAGCATAGGCCAAAATTTGAAGCTTTTCACCGGCATTTGGTGACATCTCCATTTGAGTGAAAGATTCTTGACGTTAAAAAACATTAAAAAAAACCCCAAACGAACAATCCAAGAGTGAGGTGACACATTTGTTCTTTTCTGGTCCCTGGTATCGGTCACACAAAATATCTTTCTATCCAAAAATTCTTGGATCTTACGTAGACATACGCAGTGAAAAAATATTGTCTTCTATAATTGAATATAACCAGTATGACCGAACATAAATTTCAGATCGTCGTTGCAGTTCGTCATCTTGAAACAAAACAAAACTTTAGGTTTGGAAGTCTTCTACCCTCTTGTGTCCTGTAATGGCTACTCTGCTAATGTTGTTTGTATTTAATCTTAAGCGTAAATTCATATTTATTTTGACTACTTAATGACTTTAAGATTGCTACACTGACAACGAACAACAATGTCAACAATCATAGAAAATAATAAAATAAAAAACGCAACGACATTTCACTGCATGGTTATATGAAGTTTTATATCATGAACTCGCGGATCTCCCGTGACTGGGTGGTTAAAGCATCAGGCTTAAACCATGTCTCTCACATCCAGTCAGCACAGGTTCGAATCCCACATGAACCTAAGCTGATTTTTGCGAGACAGTTTGGCAGTTTACTTGTGGAAGGCAGATGGTCTCTTCCTGGGTACATGGTAACCGGGTTCTCTCCTCCAACACTAGAACTGACTGCAATATTATGACACTTGTTGACTGTGGCATATAACAATATTCACATTTAATTTAAAGTTGGTCAAGAACTCAAAAAGTATCTTACGCGGTATAGTGTAACATTTTAGAATAAAAACAAAATACAAATGTATGAATTACTTGAAAGAAAAATTGGCGGCGCTTACTGGTTTAAAATTTTCTGCAATAACAATTTCTCGTTAATTTGTTTTTTCGAAGCACAAACAATGTGACAGATCTCTTTTAATCTTTGCTTTATAAAATCGATAGAAGGAATTGTATGTATTGTTTCTAGACGCGCTTTTGTTTCATAAAAGTCGATAAAGAAATTATATATATTATTTCTAGACGTTAACTTTTCTTTTTAAAGGGAGGAAGTACGCTTGCCTTACTTATCACACTTATATGGAGAACCAATCACGTAGCTGTTTATGTCGGCACATGCGCCTTGGGATTATTTCTCAGCAGTATGTCTCCAACAGCAATGTGTATGGCGGAACAGTTTTTAGATATAAATCGTATGTTCTTGTTTTCGTAACGTTGTTTTTGATAATTTGAAGATGCGTTGACATTTTGAGAAAACAAAGGCAATTAAAATATTTTACAATTTGAAACGAGAATTTTATAGTTCCAGATAATTCAATGTTGTCATGGTTATGATAGCAATTATCTAGTAGCTATCCTTGAACTTTGTATCAGAAAGATAATGTATATCTTATCTTTACATTTGTAACGTAAAATATACTTTTGTTTTAAAGCCACATTCCGGGGAGTAATGTTAATAAATAAACTTATGCGTATTTTCATGAACTTTTGTCGTATTTGAAAAGTCCTATTCCAACTAATTAGTTAATTAATTGTGGGAAACACCCGGGATATCGATCTATTTTTTTTCTTTTGAAAATATAACATGATGGTGACGCGAAATTAAAAAAAAACAAGGCTGCTTGAAAATAAAAAACAAACTCTTCAAAAGGACAATCAACTTCACACCTCCCTATATGAAACACGCGACGATTTCAGTTTTCATATCACGAACTTCCCGTTTCTAAGTAGTAATATTCTCCTGCCTACAACTTATACGTTATGTTAGGGCATGCTCTTCATATGAATGTTTTATTCTGAGATCGAAACGACTCGACAATAAACTACTAACACAAGGTTATGTTGTTAACCGCTTGAAATCGTCGTTTAAAAAGTTTTATGATCGATACGGGTCTCTTGTTAAACAATATGAAGTCCCCATTTCAGAAATATTAGATAGCATTCTGGATTACGACCACAGACAGTGACTCCCTCTCGCCAATCGTGCTTTTCACTGAACTTGACTTTTTTTTTTACCAAACTTGACCTTTTCATCGAACTGAAAAGGATTTCATGGAACATTTGCGACGGGTGTGTCATGCCAGCAGAGGACGCCGATTCCTTTTGAACACCTGGTCCTATTCCGTTTGGGATTCGCAATTGTTCTTCATGTTGAGGCCATTTACACATCTAATTCGTCGTGTTCTAATGGACCTGAGTTTCGATTATCAGTTGGTTACTTCGTCATTTTTACTTATCACAATGTGGATGACTACTTGAAGTACTTACCAGTGATCGAGTACGATGATTGCCAATTTCTTGTCAATTTCAACTTCAGCTCCGACTGTAGAGTTTTCCATCTGTTGTGTTCTGTCCCAAGTGTAATCAAGATATGCTCCTTCGCAGACTGCTGTTTCCGGCGCTTTTTTTCCGTGTCACTTACAATTCTAGGTGTTTTTGTTTTGCTCGCCATGTTGCATCTGAATCGCGGGTCACATGTCGATGGTCACGTGGTGGGTAAGGCGAAATTTCATGTCGACACCAGAGTAAATTGAAGAATTCCTACGGAATCTCTTTAATAACTCAAATAATACATCGAATTTTTTGAATTTTTCTTCATTTTCATCGGTTAGGAGTAGATTTCTAACAAAATTTAAATAATTACAATAACATCCAGGAAATTATAATAACGTCCCCGGAATTTGACTTTATCACAGTGTGAAAGCTAAAACTTCCACACTTTTAACACAAATACATGGTTTCGACAGATAAATGCATCTTTCTTTTCATTTCTAGAGCTATTTGTATACCATTTAGGTTAATATTTGTATTATTTTCGTTTTTTCAGCATCAATTGCCTCTTGCCTTGTCGTTTGTGCTGCCTTAGGAGAAACTCTCTGTCCTGTCATAGTTGGAAATGTAAGATATTATATAATTGTCTAAACCTATTTATTTGTTATTATTCATCACATGTTTTACATGTGCCTTATATTCATATATGATGATGAATTAACTTATTTTTTATTGTCTGAGAACAAGTAAATTAACAAAGCAGTGCTCTCTCTCTCTCTCTCTCTCTCTCTCTCTCTCTCTCTCTCTCTCTCTCTCTCTCTCTCTCTCTCTCTCTCTCTCTCTCTCTCTCTCTCTCTCTGTTATGTTGTTGGTATTGAAAAATCCTAATCAGCATTTACATTAGAGTTTTAATGGCCCTCAATTAAAACTTTTAGAAATAAAAAACGGCAATATATATATATATATATATATATATATATATATATATATATATATATATATATATATATATATATATATATATGTATATATATGCCGGAGAAGTTCTTCAAAATATGGCCTATGCCCGTCACTAACGGCCATTGAGCAGTGAGGTTTCTTTAACGTGCCGACACCTACTGTGACACGAGACCTATATTTTTACTGTCTCATCCGAGGGACAGGAATCCAACTTGACGCCGGCTGGACTTGAATTCACGACCTCACCATCAAGAGTCTCTCTCTCTCTGTCTGTCTCTCTCTCTCTCTCTCTCTCTCTCTCTCTCTCTCTCTCTCTCTCTCTCTCTCTCTCTCTCTCTCTCTCTCTCTCTCTCTCTCTCTCTCTCTCTCTATATATATATATATATATATATATATATATAATTGGTGCTTGCGACACTGCTATTATGTGTTTGCGGACATGACAACATTTAACTTTGCATGATAAACAACATGTATCTAAATGCAATTAAAAATTTGTCGTATTCTTAAATTCATTCAGCATTTCATTGAAAATGCAGGGATAGAAATCAATCTCTGCCATTGATGCTTTTGTGTGTAAATTCCAATGATCATTTAAACAAATTTGGTATTGATAAATGTTATCTGCATCGATAGAAACTCGTTTCGAAATGTTTTCAAAGCTATAGAAACAAGATGAATAGATTTGATTGCAGTTTATTTTGAACCACAAGTGCCTGTATCCAAATTTAGATGGATTTAAGATATCTAAGTCTTTTACTCTGTTGCGAAGATTCAAATCTATTAATTTAATGAAAGAGGTTCAGATGTTGATAACTCTTTTTCAGATATATTTACAATAATTTTGTTTGAAAAGATATTTATTAGATCGCTTTGTTTGATTGTTAGAAAACCGGAAATCGTTTGCATTTGATATCTCCCGTACCCGACATTAATGTTCTCGTGATGAAATTGATTTTAAGAACTTTGTAATCTGATTTTCAGTGAATAAGTTGATGGAAGACACAGCATTTAGAAATGTCATTGTCACGCATTGATATAATTTAGTTAAATTCGCTGCGTTGTTTCGAAAACTTTGACAAATGCAGTAATATATCATATGAACTGTTTTGATATATATATATATATATATATATATATATATATATATATATATATATATATATATATATATATATATATATATATATAAAAGCTGCTCTGTTATTTAGTTCGACCACTTCAGATTTACATGTATATCATATGAGCTGTTTCGATATACATAAAGTTGATCAGTTTGATAACTTGTAACTACATTTACAATGTACCGAACGTCTACACTATGGTATATACATTAAGTTGTTATGATTTTTAGTTCAACCACTTTATATTTACAGTGTACCGAACGTCTAGATTATGACATATCATATTGTTTATTTAATCGTTGTTTTACGCTACATTCAACAATTGTTTAAAGGGAGGCTGCAGGTTTTCAATGGTGGAGGAGAGAACCCGAGTATAGAGACCATCGGCTAAGTGAACTGACAAACTTTGTCACAAAATCGGCTTAGGTTCCAGCGTGACTCGAACCGCGCAGACGGGATCTGATAGACCTTATGGTTTAAAGCGTGAAGCTATTACCATTCATCCACGGAAGTCTACCGAAGCCCCTCATATATGAAATAAAAACACAGATGAATAGTATGTCAAAACGCCATATTTCCACGCTGTAAATCTGTCAGGCAGATGAACAGCGGATCTTGGACCCCTTCTTCAATCTCGAGGCAATGAATATTTTTTCGCAAAAAAACCCCCTAAATTCAAAATATATAGAAAAGCAGCAAGATTGACAATAACAGCTTTTGGCTGTGTAAGACTGCAAATAAATTCAGATAAAGTTTCTTTAATTCAGGAACAAAGGACGCCTCCCCTTGATGTAGATTATTTGTTAGTGGGATTTAAGAAAAAAAAAAGAAATTGAAAGAGACCCAGGCGTTCTGGAATTAGACAAACAAAGATTGAATTAACGCGACATTACTATTTCACATTTCATCATTATCTATCATTTCATATACATTTATTCATGGCACGCCAAAATAACATAGATGAGTTAACTTAGTTTTTCTCAGTTAAACCTATTTGTTCCTGTTAATGTGAGTTAAAAGTTAAACATTTTGTCGCAATTAAACCTAGTTTTTCTCAGTTAAACTTAGTGTTTCTCCAGTTAATTCGTTTATTAAGAAAAACAAGGTTAAACTAGTTTTGACTGAGAAAAACTAGGTTTAAGTAGAGAAAAACTAGATTTAACTGAGAAAAAACTAGGTTTAACTCATTAATGTGATTTTGGCATGTCATAGTAAATATGCAATATCCAGCATTGTAGATGTTACACTAGTATTTTAAATTATTTGTTTACGTATCTGTTTCAGTTGTTTGTTCACGTCGGACCATCAAGTTTCTTATCATTTTGCACTACGATATGTGGAACAGCTATTGTACTGTATATTATATTGTTTATGATAGGATCGAATACACCAAAGTACAGAGGTATGTATGAAAGTCTACACGTCGTTTCTCACGATTTTGACGTATATCATATTTCCCCTTCCGGATACCTGGTCCCATTCCGTTTGGGATTCTGATCCCACCTCTTGGTTTCCGGACGTCCATGTTTGTCCATTTTTTTCGGATTTGTATCTGTGTCCTGGACATCCTTAGGATACTTTGTATATTTTTATACTTTGGTGTCTGAGATGTTTCATATCTACTGGTACTTCTTCATTATACTTTAAATCGATAAAGCATTTGTATGTTACTACTGGGATTAACAAAGACGTACAAACCTATGACCAATAATGGGTAGTTATGAATAACTTGAACAGTTTTGCCATAGAAAATAGTATAAACAATTGCAGTAATTTATTACTCTTTGCACCTTTAAAGACTTTCATTAAATTGTGACGGGTCAATAGGGGATGCTTATACCTCAATGACACCTGATCCCACCTCTAGATTTCTAGAGGTCCGTGTTTGTCCAACATTAACCAAATTTGTAAATTGTATCCTGAACACCCTAAAGATGACTACTTTGGTATCTGTCATTTTTATATTCTGTCTATCATGTTTGAATCAACGCATCCCCGTAATACGATCAGGCGTGAGCAAGAGCTCGCAAGACTATGGTACTTTGTGTACGTCATGTTGATGTTTAGAATAATATTGAAACAACACGTAAATGTACTATCATCTAAAATGCTCTGCAACAACAATACCTTTAACAAATGGCGTTGTTGTTGAAGCTGCCATTGTTGTGGTTTATATGATTTATGTAGGGCACACCAAAATCACTTTTAATGAATTAAATGTAATTTTTCTCAATTAAACCTAGTTTTTCTGATCTACTTGCTTTTAGTGGAGACAAAATTAGGTTTAACTGAGAAAAGATAGGTTTAACACTGCGCCAAAACAATACAAAATATTATAGACATAATACCAAAGTTCTAGTGCTCAAGACGATACCGTTTCTGTCAAAACGTCATCAGTACTTCAATTTGAAAAGTATGTGTTTTTCTAGTTGTCAAGCCTAATTTTTGTCTGTAAAAAAATGACGAGAAAATTTTCGAATCCTAGTGGACAACTTAACTGGGTTTAGTATACCCTCGGGGACTCAAACGGTAAGCAAACGACCTAGTGGTTATAAATATTATAGTAATACCAAAGTTCTAGTGCTCAAGACGATACCGTTTCTGTCAATTAGACGTCATCAGTTGAGCTTCAATTTGCGTATGTGTTTTTCTAAAGATAAAGTGGTGTCATACAGGGCCAAATAATAACCCTAAATCCGTCTAATTGTAAAAAAATGACTATCTTAGCTAGAAAATTTTTTTAAATGAAGTCAACAGTGCCAAATATTCCTTTAGTATAAGATGGACAACTGGTACCGAAATACAAATGAGTTAAGCCTATTTTTGTCTCGAGAGAATCCTAGTTTCACTGGGAGTATTATAAGAACAAATGTGATTTTGGCGCTGTTAACCAATTTATAACATAGTTTTTCTCTAATTAACCAACTACGCCAATATCACACTAATGGGTTATACACAGTTTTTCTATTATTAGTCGTTGTTTTTTTTTTCGAAATATGCATTATTTGGAGAAAATATGGGTTAACGGAGAAAAGCTAGGTTTAACTGGAAGAAATCAGGTTTAACTGAGCAAAACGGGGTTAATCACTTTATGTGATTTAGCCGTGCCATATTTACGCATTTTTGTTGTATATTTAGTTCCATGTATGTACAAAAATATCACCACGAAAATTTTTAATCTGGATAATATTTCTACATCTGAGCAAACATTTGTTTTGAAAAAAAGATGAAACTAATTCTTTCCTCCATTCTTTTATCCTTCAGATTCAAGGCCAACATCTTTTATATGGTTATCTGGTTTTAACCGTAGAAGAGGAGGGGAGAGCACTCTAATAAATTCTACATCAGTTAAATATTATTCGCGTATGGAAGAGGAAGAAAGTGTTGATAATATAAAAGGTTTATATAGAGGCAACAAAACAGACATAGCTCAATCGTGAGAATGAAGATGAAATACATTTGATCTATTTTCTGTAATTTTCTATTGTTTTTAAATAATCTCCAATACTGTAAAAGCATTTAAATACGAACAAATCAAACGAGGTATATCTTATGAAGGGTTTATGCGTTTGAACGAATTGTCGACTTGGTGTACACATATGATATTTGATTCAAGGATGAATTATTTCTATATAAACTAAAATAATATATAAATATTATATATATTATATATATACTATATATATATATATATAAATATATATACTATATATATATATATATATAATATATATATATATATATATATCATTATATATTATATATTTATTATATATATATATATATATATATATATATATATATATATATATATATATATATATATATATATATAAAAATACTTTTAGCAGTTTGAAAATAAAAATTTTCAAAATTGCCGTCGATATGTCAATGCAATGCATTTTATTTTCAAATAATTGTTATTGTTAACATATTGCAAAACGTTAACGTTTGTATTGTTTTATAATTTCTCTGTTTATCTTAATCAGAACCTCACTAATAGGACCACCTAACTGACTGAATCAGAGATGTATAATTAGTGATGTGGTCTGTTAAGTTGGGTTATGTATTTATTGGATATTAATCCAGTAACTGACATTTTGTGGTCTAAAACGCTTGGTGGTCTTCGGGCGAGGTTTTTACTCTAAATTGGAATGTTAATGTTGATTACAGAGATGATATTATTTTACATTTTAGTTAGTTTTATATCAATAACAAGATGCTATTTCGTAAAAAAAAATATTTCATGAAATTTTGTTATATGCGCACTTAGACTTCCCCGTGCATACATAGCTTTGTATGGGTAAATGTTACATTCTAATTACAGTACATGATATCACGATCATAATTTAAATGTAATTAAATCGAAAATTGAGTCATGATTTATGCTTTATTGTAATACCTAAAACAGTTGCCTCCACGTTTGAATATTTGGCATGTAACCTACATTACTGGGTATCATAAGAAAATATTTCTACATAATGTATGTCTCTTCGAAAAGTTCAGTTTTTATGACATTTAAACATATAGACTGGAAATATGAAAAAAGTTCTTTTTAGCAACGAAAACGTATTTTGCTTTTAATTTTATTTACATAGTGATAAAATATATTACATGTTTCACTAGATTAAGCAAAATATCTCATATATTTTAAAAAAAGTTGATTGAAAATTTTACCGCGAATATATAAGGTAGATAACTCTGACATATTTGAACAAAAGCGTCAAAATGGATGTTGATGTTTTGATCTGGCACTGCAGTAATGTCAATGTAAAATGTAATCCTTCGTTTTTTCCATGTTACAATCCTTAAAATACATTATTCCAAGTTCATGACGTTTATTTTTACGAGTAAGAATTAAGGCAACTGTAATATCTCTGTCCAGACTGTTGTGATATGTATTAAGGCAATATGAAAATGTCCATTTGTAAAAACAACATCCTCTATATAACGGACAGAAAGATGTGCTAGTGTTATTTTCACAAATATCACTATGTTGAGGTTAAGAATGTATTGTATACACGTAAAATTGCTTGTGGTGGTCTAGTGCTAGACCTTTTGACCTAAGGATAAGGTTTTGAGATGGATTCCCGGGACAAGGTCATACCATAGACTTTAAAAATGGTAATGACTGTTCTCTGGCCAAGCGCTCAGTGAAATTTACGGGTTTTTCGTATGGAACTTAAAACGGTAGTCGTGACACGTAAAAGAACCGTAACTGCATTTTGCGGATGTCCATAGCGTAGGCCAGTTGTGTGTCACTTCACCTAATGCTCACAATATATCCATAAAATTGAAAAAAGGTCTACACGGGATGTAAAACAAAAAACAGTAAAATATTGTCGCGGAAATATAGTTCGGGTTCGAGTTTCACAAATGGGAGTTATGCAGCAAATATGCATTTGAGAATTATGAATATGTGTAAGAACTGATGTACCAGTCATATACTTATGGCCATATTAAAGAGCAGATGATAATGTTATCATATTTTTTGTACATATATTAAAGTTAGATTAACTATATTACTTGAATTAAATTTTAAAAGGCACATCATTTCGTAACATTAAAGTACGGCACCATCAATGAGTTGTGTTTCATTGACGCCAACGATAAATGATATTAAACGTCGTATTTCAACTGTCACGCAATGTTTGTTCGTTATAATAGCTGTGAAAATCTACCCTTCACTTTGATTTAAGTACAGTTGCATTTATTCAAGAGTTAGTACCCTTTTATGGATATTGCAATTCTTTTGTTTATTCTTGTTTAACGTCCAACTCAAGAATCTTTCACTCATATGGGGACGTCACCAAATGCCGGTGAAGGGCATCAAATTTTGGCATATGCTCGGCACTTGGGCAGTGAGGGTTCTTTAACGTGCCGACACCTACTATGACACGGGACCTCGGTTTTTACTGTCTCAGTCAGAAGGACAAGAAACCAACCTGCCGCCGATTGGGCTCGAACTTACGACATCACGATCAAGAGTCGAGCGCGCAACCGACTGAGCGAGGTAGGCTCGATTGCTAATAAAACGCAAACGTACATAGGGAATATCATAAAAAAAATTAGATAACGACTCAAAAAACTGATATACGGACCTTAGAAAGTTAAGCCTTCAAATTAATATTTTAATAATTTCTTGTTGTTAAATCAGGGTACGACTTTAACGATTAGCACAGTATTGTTTTGTTGTCTTAGAAATATTTGTTTTTAAGAGTATGACTTTTTCTCCACTTGTGACCAACTACTTCTTATTCTGTAATTTCGTTAGTCAGAGTTATCTCCCATGTCAGCAGGTATCAATTGTAAAGTCACGTCTTTACGTAAAAAACAACAACGTTACAATTTTTGATAACGTTTCTCATTTTACTCACATACAGATGACATCACAATCTATACCTGTTACGAGGGGAGGTAACTCTGGATAATGAAAATAGCTAATATGTCTTGAGTGACGAGATGTTATACCAAAAGTATTTCTCATGTTCATTGCAAATATTTCAAGAATATTTTGTTTAACAAATTTGAGCTTTCATTTGTTGTTGTGTGATGTTGTTGATTTTTGTTGAAATTAAATGATATAAAGTTCATTAATTGCTTTTTTATTATTTAATTCTAATAAGTATCATATGATTAATGGATATTGTTTTCCTAACCCTATATATGTAATGTTATGACGCAACAATGACCCCATTGCACTCTCTTCAAGGCAATCCCTTAGTTCACATATGTGACATTTGCTAACTCTTAAAAATTATAATTTTTTTTATAAAATTATATAATGATATTTGTGACGGTAAACCATGACACCTGATTCCACCTCTATATCCCCAAAGATCCGTACTAGTCCAATATTCTCCAGATTTGTATATTGTACCAAAGGTCCGTGTTTGTCCCATATTCACGAGATTTCCATATTGTATTCCGGACATCCTAACGATGAATACTCTGGTATCTGTGGTTTTATATTGCTATGTATGGATATACACAGTCTCTGGAAACACGGGCGATACAGATTCCACTTTTATCTATTAGTATCTTCATTGTACAAAGAAAGTCTGAATATCATAATGCCAAGTATCACTATCATCCACAAAGCTGTTTTACACATTCTCCTCGATGCGCAGCTTTCTGCGCAGACTTCAAGAGTCATAAGAACATATGTCACCGCAGATAATTGATTTCGGCCTGTTCCAACAGTTACAGCGACTGATGGTTGTGATATCTATATTAACAAGGATATTGTCATGTACAGACTCAATGTATTTACCTTTTTCTTTGATATCTAGTATGTATAAAATCATGTACGCCTACGCATATAAAATATTTAGGATGTCCAGGAGCCAAATGTACAAATCTTGTGAAGATTGGACTAACACGACGGACCTTCTTAAATAATTCAATGGTTGAATCAGGTGCCATGGCGTATAAGAATCCCCTGTTGACCAGACACATTCACCAAAAGTACACAGTCAAATTCAATTGAAACAAGTGAGGAACAAATTCTCGTCACAATCGGTACAAACGATTCGACAACCACTACCGAACAGGTAATCCAAAAATTTCAATTAGTGAAATAGAGTAATCGCACAAAAGTTCATAATACCGACAGCAAAGTTTGTGGAACGTTTACGCATTAACCGTGATAAACAGAATACTTTTGTGGATAATACCACTTTTCAATTCAACATATGTCATTCATTTCCAAAGGTCATCAAATAAGATTTTTAAAATGTCTCTTGCAGGCCTAGATGTTGGCCTAAAGCAATGTTTACAGTGCCCCCCAAAAATCCAAATGTCCGAGCAAGCAACCGCATTTTACCCAATCAAGGCCATATGGTGGTCTAAATATGCCGCTACCATATCTTTTGAACTAGCTAGCTAATGCTAAACCATCGTGTATTCTTAAGTCGACCAGAGAATGAAACTTACCATTGATGGAAAACCCCCACTGCGCTATGAAGTCATATTTATTATAATTCAAACTAATTTTATGTATATGGAATCAAAAAGGTGCATACTTTTTATCACACGCAAATAACATATTCGTATCGTAGATAACAGAAAGATTCATTTTGTATTGATAATTCATGCTACAAGTTTATCAAGTAGTAAAGTATCAAGTATCAACAATGTCAATTACCCATAATCATGGGAACCTTAAATAATATGTTGTTATTAAGATAAAAGTTTCCCTGAAGCGAATATATCTGAAGTTACTTAAACAAATATATTTAGTTGCATGTGTCAAAAGAAGTCTTTGATAGGGATATCTTGTGGTTTTTTTTTGTTTTTTTTTAGATAAAGCGTACATATATACATACATACACAAATACATACATACATACATACATACATACATACATACATACATACACACATACATACATACATACATACATACATACATACATACATACATACATACATACATACAGACAGACATACATACAGACATACATACAGACAGACAGACAGACAGACATGACAGACAGACAGACAGACATAAAGACAGACAGACAGACAGACATAAATACACACACATACAGACAGTCAGACATACATACAGACGGACAGATAGATAGATAGACGCAAATCAAACCAGACCGAAATTCTCTCATACTAATAGACTAGAAACACACAATTTATGATCATACGCAATTTCCTGAAGACACAATGGCCGTACAGAAATTCAATTTTATTAAGATCTCAATACACATTCTAGTTTGACACTAATGGTTTCTCCTTATATAGCCGCGAGTAATTAAACGTAAAGTTCACACTTACTTGTGTCTTTTTTATCAATTTATATTAACTGATAAAATCTCGTCGACGTCGAGAATACCTGTGAAATCCGTGCCACTTGACTAGGCCTATTGTTGTTATTATTAGCTGGGAGCAAATACTTCACAAAGGCTAATACACAGCGGCAAAACTTCATAAGAAAATGTCCTCATAATTGTCTGTATAATAAATGTCCAGTTGAAATTTTATTTGCTAAGATAGGAAGTTACAACCAAACGTTCTTTGTATACCAAACTAGTAATTTAATAACAGTAACACAATTAAGACTCATTCATTAAATATTTCAGGTGTGTTTAAAATCAATTCACCCAGTTAAACATTTTATAGCTTTGACCTTCCTGTTCTGAATACTAAGAATATTTGTCATCATACATTGGTTTCCTATCTGTTTTATTCCCTATTAAATGTTTAGCTTTTGTGTAAAGAATTTATACACAGAAAGTGTTAAATGGACTGCCAACCTTGTTTTATAACACACACACACACACACACACACACACACACACACACACACACACACGCACGCACGCACGCACGCACGCACGCACGCACACACACACACACACACACAGGATAAATGTCGGTGTGTTGAACTTTGTTGATGTTTTGAACTATTGTTCACGTCCGAAATAATTTTGTTATTCAACACTACTTATATACAATTTATAACAATTCTTTTAAAACTTTTATCAATCGAATTTCTGGATGCTGCTCATAAAGTTTGGGTCCATTTTTGTAAACCATCGAGAATTGCTACATATAATTCAAAGTCAATACTGATAAAGTCAAAGTTAGTATATGGAACCGTCCTATGACAATTTTTCCCATAAAGACAAAATATTTAATTTAACGTACGTAGGTCTAAATGTCTTATATGGTTTCGAAGCAGTCACATACATCTTATG
Source organism: Atrina japonica (assembly GCA_030159075.1). Taxonomy (NCBI): domain Eukaryota; kingdom Metazoa; phylum Mollusca; class Bivalvia; order Pterioida; family Pinnidae; genus Atrina; species Atrina japonica. The sequence goes on along the minus strand of BROG01000768.1, from coordinate 100,691 downwards.
AAACCTCTGAAACTAAAAATCGGTACGGGTTTCGGTCACCATTACTGAGTCAGAGTAATGAATTGTACTATTTGGTCCCTTTGACCTAGACTCATTGAAATTTGACTATAAACTAGTATATCACATCTCATATACCAAATTATTAATGGAAAGAAGGCTCACAAATATGGTGAAGATTGGACACAGACAGAACTCGGAAATTTCAGAGGTGAGATTAGATGCTATGGAGAAGTAAGCATTCCCCTGTTGACCGGTCATACATGTCGCTAGTCCACAATCAAATCAAATTAAATGAATGAAGAATACATCCTCGTCATAATCGGTAAAGTTGATTCAACAACCACTATCACAATTCAACATTTCAATCAGTGAAACACTGTAATTGGAAGCAAGGTCGTTTCACCGACCGTAAAATTTGTGAAATGTTGACACTAAATGCCAGATGTTCTCCGATATGTTGTATCTTTGATTGTTATTTACTATTAACTTTTCATCATCGTCGTAACTATACCAGAATAAAAAAAAATTATTTTTTTGCCATTCGTTCGTTACCAGAATTGCAAGTCACGGGTCTTTCGGATAAGGTTTTAAATAACTGTCAATAGTAACGGCCGTTCAAGATCTCATTCCCCTTAAGCATAAATTAAAACAAACCAAAACTGCCGCCATGTTGTAATAGTTACTTTTTTCAGTAAGTTACTCGTTTTTATGAAATTGTTTGTTAAGCATAATGTAAAATTTGAAGACATAAACTGATGATGAATGAAAAGTACAGGTATATCAAGGTAAAGTGGCACTTCCGGATTCTGTAAAAAACCAAAAGCAATACGTTCAATTAAAAAAAAATGGAATGTATATATGAAACGTGACTCCGTGTATTAATGTTGCTGTAATATTTTTGTTGTCGAAAACAAGTGCTATCATCCCTGTTATGTTTTAATTTAGACTCGTTTGTTTGTGAACATATGCCAATTTACCTTTGTAGACCTATATGTAAAATACGTAACGATTATTTCTTCGGTTGGAATTTTCATTACCATTGCTTTAATGGTCTTTCGACCCTTAAAAGCTTTCTATTCATGACTCGTATACGCACATACAATCTCATATTTACGCCGTACGGTACATTGTGAAACGTGAATCAAGGTAGGCGTGGCTGATTGGTAAATATAGATTTATTTCCTATTAATCTATGCATATGAAAAAGAAATATGTAAAATAAGTACGTGTATCTTTTTTAGTACACTTTATTTCAATATTGTATTTAACTCTTAGATGGATTTGGCTATGCGTTTAGATTTATTACTTGGCCTTGTATTACACCACTTCAGAAAATCGATTTAAAATTGGAACTCAACTGATGAAGTCTAATTGATAGACACGATCGTCTTTAGCATTATAACTTTGGTATTATATTTTTAATATTTATTGACCACTGAAAACAAAGTATCTCGGTCTCACGTGATCCCATACCACCCAATAGTGAAACTGATCTGTTATAAGCGGTATGTATTCTTAACTGACAAGTGAACACGAGTATACGACCCCTGCTAAGCATTTTGTAAAATAAATTTCCTTTGAAAATAGTTTTATTACATTTATTCTGTATGTGTATTTTAATTTAATGTCAGAACAATTATAATTGATGAATTATCTTGACATTCATAACAATCTATCTATATAATTTATTCAAATCTTACACTATTGGTGAAAAAAGATCAGATTGTACAAAACGTTAGATCTTGCCTATGTTAAATAACTACCTGTCTTATTTGACCAAAATATCCTACAGTGTGTGTGTGTTTGTGTGTGTGTGTGTGTGTGTGTGTGTGTGTGTGTGTGTGTGTTAACTTCCACAGCATTCGGCTTTGATACTCAGATGTATATTACAGTACACTACAGCACTACAGTACACTACACACCAGGTACATCCGGGTACATTTAAAACATTCCCTCGGAATTTTTATTACTTTTGGTTATTCGACAGGAAACCAAAATAATGTGATTTTTGCTCAGAAATACTACTAAAATTGTGAACACACAGAAAAGTAGGACAAATGGCATGAATAATCAGAATGAATTTAAAACCAACTTAAGTGTCCACAGATAAAATCTCCTCCGTAGCAAATGTTATTTTAATATTTATGAACCGTGACCACTTTCTTCTTAATGCATTAGAATTGCATTAAACAAACATTAGGTTTGGAGAATACACGACTATCCTTTTTCGGATGTACGTTTACCCATTTTGGGTGCAAATTGAATATGTAAAATCGTGTACAAAATCAAAATGCAGTATATAGGTAATCCATTTCATGATTTTGCCTTCGGTCATATGCGATGAATTTGAATGACGTTTTACTTTTTGTTTGTCTATTTCTTGTGAATGATTTGAGTATCATTCGGGCACAGAGGTAAGTTATTATATTTACTAATTATCAATTATCGATCATTTGTATTAAATCTTAGTCCAAAGTCACCAAATGGACCGAATTCTGAAGCTCAGCTTTTATTTTATTTCTGAATATATTTTATTTGGAATGTTTTACGCGAGCGCTCAACAATTTTTCAGTTATTTAGTGGCGACTAGTTTTTATTAATGGAGGAGAGAACCCGGTTACAATGTACCCGAATAAAGACCACCGGCCTCCCGCAAGTAAACTGGCAATGTTTCTCACAAAAATCAGCTTATGTTCCAGTGGGACACTAACCTGCGCTGATCATGACCAAAAGCTCATTGCTGTAACCACCCGACCACGGATACCCAATCTTTGATTATACAGTTGTTTGTAGAACTTCTGGAAGTGACTGAATATGAAACTTATTATTTATGTTTTTAATCACTCCAAATACATTTGGGTCAAATTTATGATTTTCTCAGAAAACAATTGAACATTACCTTGTGTATGGTACTCAAAATTTGATTATATACTCAAACTATTTTTTGACATTTCTGAAATTCTCTTTAAAACTTAAATAAGTAATATCTTTCCTCATTTTTAAAAAAAACTATATACAATTCATAAACAACTGTCTTAGCATAAATTATTATTATTTCTATCTTAAAATAATAAAGAGTAAGTTGAGCATGGGTATTGAGTAGATTTCATGACTCTGGGCCCTGGACTCAGAATTAGGTTTAAGGTTTCAAAGTCGATGTTACTTAACAAGTAATTTCATACTAATATCAGTTTCTGTGTACAGTTGATCCCAGTTATATTAAACTCTGTTACATTGAAATCCCGCTTTGTTTGAAAGGATTTTTCATTCCTCTACCAGATATCTTATTACCATTATCACCCTGCTATTTTGATAATCCCGTTTATTTGAAAGAAAACGTCATTCCCTTTGGAGCTCAATATACAATGCATCCGGGTTCGACTGTATTTTTTGTCGTTAATAAAAATAAAAGTAAAGAAAGTATCCAGAAACCCAAATTTATTAATTTTGATAAATACTAAAGCTCAACTTTTATTGACAATAATTAAATGGTTTTTTTTGAAATTTTGATTAAACAGGTATTTGTTAAACTATTTGGTGTGACTGACAAATGTGTCATTATATTTTCTCTTTCACATCAAACAAATTTATGTTTAACCATAAAAAATAAAAATGAAAAATATCTTGAATGTTGTACAAAAATGGATGTATTTACTCATACTCTGTATACTTTTAACATGAATATGAAATATCTAATCCCATTACTTACAGCTGCATGTGCTTTATATATATATATATATATATATATATATATATATATATATATATATATATATATATATATATATATATATATATATATATATATTTATGTATATCTATATCGTTTCTGTCAATTAGACTTCATCGTTTGAGCTTTAATTCAGAAAAGATGCGTATTTTCTGAGGTGAACATGGTATCATACAAAGGCAAATACTAAATCGTTGGCGGTTGTTGAGACGTCTGTACCAATTGTGACGAGGATTCGTTCCTCACGTATTTCATTTGGACTTGACTGTGGACTCACGGCGGGTGTGACCGGTCGACAGGGGATGCTTACTCCTCCATGGCACCTGATGCCACCTCTTGGTTTCCAGAGGTCTGTGTTTGTCCATTTTTACCAGATTTGTATCTATATCCTGGACATCCTTAAGATTTATACTTTGGTATCTGAGATATTTTTACAATTTTATCTTACAATTACCAAAAGTCAGCTTAATTTAAGTATTTAGTAAACTTAGAATTCAGGTCGAAATACTTACAAAACAAACAATGAAGCAAAATTTAAAAAATCAGACTAATCTAAAAGTCAAAACTATACAAGAAAAATAGAATCCAAATGATGATCATTTAGTTATCAAAGAGATGCAGGAAAACAAATTATTGATCAAGTTCATTTCATTAGAAGTGTTTTATGCATGTAGTTAGGTGTAGTAAGGCATATACCTTTTGCCTGTGGTGTTTTTATCTAAAATTTAAACAGATGACCGACAAATAACAATAACTATGTATTGCCTTTAAAACTTTCACACTGTCAGTTATTTAGAAATGCGTTCTTAATCGGTTGAATTTATCGATCATAATCGATCTATTTTACTATGTATTTACGCCCTTGATCTAATATACAAAAAGCTTAAGGTAAGCTTAAGGTAAATTGATTTCCTGTTATCAGGGGGAGTGGTTATTAACTATGCTTTGATTTTAAAGTATAGGTATCAAAATATTCCGAAGTGACAATTATAAAAAGTCTGTGCCCTTAATTCGGATTCAAAAATCCCAAATTATTTAGCAGCTTCAACTTAACTATGACCTTATTGAGGAAAAGTTAATGAGATTTGAATTCCAAAAGCAAGCTTACTTGTCAAATAATTATCAATTACAAAATTACATTTCAACTTAATTTTCAATAAATCATAATTTACTCGCAGAAGGTGAGGGTGCTTTTTCTTGTTTCCTAATATTCAATAAACCCAGCCAATTTTATTTTGTATTAAAGGATAAAACTTAATAATTACGTAAAATCATCGTGTTGGACATTGAACAAACGATTCATTTGACACATTTGTCATGTGACATACTGTCATGTGGCATGTTTGTCATGATATAAAAATCACAGATACCAAAGTTTTAACGCTCAGTTTGTTCAGGAGGCAATAAACAGATCTGGTAAAATTTGTACACAGATCCATGGACATTTTATATGTGGTTGACACTGATGTACTTAAAATATATTTGTATGTTTTGTAAGTTTCAAATTAGTCACTCACAAGGTTTATAACAATACATGTATCATGTGAAACGTATAATTTTGAAAATAAAGAGTTTGACTAGACAAATATGGTGAATATAAGCCAAAGACGTTTTTTTTTTTTTAAATCCGTGTGTCGAATCAGGTGTCATGGAAAATTTAACATGTCGCTGTCCATATCCACCGTGAGTCCTCCCGAAAATTGGAGTCAAGTCAAATTAGGAATACATCCATGTTACATTCAGAATAGAGGATTACACAGCTACCATCAAATAAGTAACACTGTAAACCCTACAGGTGATAATAGACTGGTCTATACAATAGAGAAAAGCATACCACATAGACACTTAGGGGTTGGAAAACATGCTAATTACAAATGAGAAAGTCACTCCTCGATAATGTCGACATTTTTCGACAATAAATATATGCCATAAATAATATAAACATAAAACCAAAGATATAATGCTCAAGACGATCGTTTCATATGATTTCACATTTCGCAGCATATCATAAACATAATTGTACCAACGTTGAGAAAAGTACAGTCCCGAAACAAAAGTAGTATCATACAAGGCCAAACAATTACTACTTAGATATATTCCTTAATCCGCCTAAGAGTAACCACTGTAAATATATGTCTATCCTAGTTTTTTAGGAGTTTAAAATTGAAATGGTGTTATCCATTCGAGATATTACTTTAAATCAGCTGGCACCGACATACCAGGTACTGGGGTTATGTATGTGGAATATATGAATGCATATCTTTAAAATTACATTTTTTGCTGGACATTTCTCTTTTCTATAAATAATTCCATATAGCAGTAATTTTGTATTTTAACGTTACGGAATAATATAAAAAATCTTAGATACCAAAGTATAAATCAATAGAATGTCCAGGACATAGATACAAATCCGGCAAAAATGGACAAACACGGACCTCTGGAAACCAAGAGGTGGGATCAGGTGCCATGGAGGAGTAAGCATCCCCTGTCGACCGGTCACACCCGCCGTGAGTCCACATGTGGACATGAATCTCGGATCGAAACAATCTAAAAAAGTTACAATAGACCTCTGAAGGTTAAAATAAACACAGCTAAATCCTCTTTAAGTTCTATTGCACAACATTGTCATTTGGCAGTTTTACTATCGAAATAAAAATAGTAATACACTGTTAACTCCATACCTGAAAAACATCGTTGGAAGGAAACGGATATATAAGTATACGAAATGAAAATATAGAAAGCAATCGAAGACATGAAAAATGTATAACACATGTATAAAAGTTCACGTTGTTTTGTGTTATCTTAAGGAGTATCTGGTTTTTCATCCATATCCATGCATTTATGTTTGTGAAAGAAATCCATTTCGACACATATGTTATCTGAAGTAGGGAACACTTTAGATAACGAAGTGGTAAATAATTTTCGGAAAACAATTTAGATGAACATAAGATATTTGTTTTTGTTTTTTAATGTATATTTTTAAGTATGACAAATTTTTATATAGAACGTTGGTCCATATAATAAGTATTCTTATCCTTTTCATGTTGTATCTCCATTATGTCGACTGATAAAATGCATAAAACAAACTAAAAATATATGAAATATTGCTAGGGTGTATGCAACAGGTATAACGACGAAAAACTGCATTTACCTTAAAGGCATATTGTCACTTTGTATGTCAAAATTTTTTTTGGTTTAACATGCGATAAAATCGGGCATTTATAAAAATATGTAAAAGAATTTTGTCAGGAAAATAGACATTGTATTGTATTTAAGGTCTAAATATGTAAAATCAGGTTTCCTTTAATTATTGTGCAGGATGACAAAAATTTAATTGGAAAGTTTGAAGTCAATCGGAAAGTTTTTAAGCATGTTGAACCCGGTAAAAAAAACAAATGTCGTAGAGTACAGGTCTGACAAGGTAAATTGGCACATGTTTACAAACACACCGAGTCTAAATCAAATCATAACAGGGGTGACATGCCACTTGTCGTCACAAAAGTATTAGAAATTCAGTAATGCATGGAGTCCGTGCAAGGCAATTATGCTTTACCTGTATAACCTGTTTTTGGCATAGTTTTGGTTTTTGACTCTACCCGGATGTGCAACTTTACCTTGGTACACCTATAACAACTTCAACAGTGAATGAAAGCGATCGCTAACAGATCTGGTGTAATATGTAACTGGAAGAAAATTTTGATGTATGTTGGCTAGAATGGAATGGTATTTTTTATCGGTGTTATCACAATACATGTACCTCCATATCTCTAGCATTAATGATAAGAGTCGAGGTCATTGTCTAAAATTATCTTCGGCCGTTGGCCTATCATATGCGTCTTCGGACTCTGTGTAAGTGAATAATAAATTAGATTTTAGTGACAGAATAACCTCATAAAACGTCAATTATACATGATATTTATGTTTTTTGACACAAAAATATTATTTCATTCTTTTTTACATTAATACCAATCAGTTTGCAATTGTGAAAAAAAAAAGATTTTGAGCGACAATTTGCCTTTACCTTACTAAGTGTCTTGTTTTCATGCAATTATTTATATAAACACCTCGTGTATTTACGCTTTTGGCATTTTCTGTTTGTTTTTACCTTTATTGCTTGACATCAATTCTAAACTGCGCATTATATTTTCAGTTCTGACCAGTGTAAATGCAACGAATGGGGAGAATGGAGTGCATACAGTGCGTGCTCCCGACATTGTGACGGGGGATTGCAGAGTCGAGGTCGTAGTCGCAGATGCGATCAAACATTAATTGAAGACAATTCTGTAATTTGTACTAAAAACGAAACTCAATGGCGATTCTGCAACACACAAGACTGTGGTAATGCAACTAATTCAAACTTTTTTTATATGAATATAACGTGCCTACCTAACACACCCATTTATTCATCCTATCTATCTATCTATCTATCTATCTATCTATCTATCTATCTATCTATCTATCTATCTATCGTTATTTGTTACAGTTCTGATGAAATCAACACACCAACACCCACCCACACACAACCCACCCCCACACAAACACGTATTGTAGAGAAGTGTTAATGTATTGTTTAATTATATATGTTAAGGTTGTGAAAATGCCTGCTCAGAGTGGTCGCAATGGACCAGTGGTCAATGTTCCAGAGTCTGTGGCGGTGGAGAATTGATAAGTACACGAGAACGTAAATGTCAAGGTGGCTCAAGTGGATTGGTATGTCCGATCAAAGATAGTCGTGTCGAGAAATGCAATACACATGAATGTACAGGTATTCATATATACGTACTTAGATATCAATTAATCGATTAAAATAATTTGTACATACAAGAGAGAGAGAGAGAGAGAGAGAGAGAGAGAGAGAGAGAGAGAGAGAGAGAGAGAGAGAGAGAGAGAGAGAGAGAGAGAGAGAGAGAGAGAGAGAGAGAGAGAGAGAGAGAGAGAGAGAGAGAGAGAGAGAGAGAGAGAGAGAGAGAGAGTTTTAAACTGTAGCTACATATCTACATTTTAATGAATTCATACCAGGTTGCCGTTGTGGTTCTTGGTCAGTCTGGTCACAGTACAGTCAATGCTCAGCCAGCTGTGGGGATGGTGTACAGAACCGTTACAGAACAAAAAGCTGCGTCCCAGAGGTCAAAGGTTTTAATTGTGGTCCAGCATCGAGAGAAACAGTATTATACGCATGTAACCTAAGACCTTGTGAGTTCAGAGATTATATATATATATATATATATATATATATATATATATATATATATATATATATATAATATATATATATATATATATATATATATATATATATATATATATATATATATATATATATATATACATATATATGTATTTATTTAGTCGAAGTAACGAAAAAATCCATAACTCTCTGAAAAGTTATTTGTTATAGATAATATAATACAGGTAATACGAATTTCATTTTCAAAATAACACAAACAATTCCTGTTCTTGGAGGAGCTTAACAGAGTATCGCAAAATGTCGTAAAAATGGGAAATCTGTACAGTTAGAGTGATCACCATGTGATTGATGTTTTTTGTTACATTTGAACCTTTTCTGCGGTGCCTCCATGACCAATTGGTTAGAGCATAGCGCTTTGAACCATGCAGTCTCTCACTTCTGGTCAGCGCAGGTTCGAGCCCCGCTAGAGTCTAAGCTAATTGTTGTGAGAAAGTTTTCCAATTCACACGTGGGAGGCCGGGCAGGTCTCTTTCCTGGTGAATTGTAATTGGGTTCTCTCCTTCACCATATAACTGCAAAAGTGTTGAGTGTGGCGTAAAACACTATTCAAAATTCAAAATTTGAAATGATTCTTTTCTGAAACACTGTCTTGTGTGTTTTTAATATATTGAAATAAAATAGTATTGTCATATCTAAGGATTGTTTTTCATTTTTTTTCTGCACATTGAATTTTTTCTATGATCCATTACATATATACTCCATGCTTTTCAAAAAAAAAAAAGAAAAGAAAAACAATAAAACAATCCGTTACATATACTACCATTTTCTGTGAAACTGAAGTCAGCTGGTTATGAAATTCATTCTATATACATGTGTAATTGGCTTTGCGGAGTTTTTCATATGACGTAATAGCTAAACAGCTGTGTGAAACGAGAAGTAGTTTCCTTTATCTGCCCTGAGATACTAAATGGAATTAAGGTTTATTTTCTTATTTTCATATCATTTTGAAAGGAAATAGTGATAAGGAAAAGTTTGAATACTTATTGTCAAATTTAGTTTGAGGTTATTTATATTCGATCGGTGCAAGTGCAGAAAGGTTAAATGTGACAGGAAAGAATTGAAAATGCAAATGGTCGCGCCCATGGTTACGCTGTATTTACAACGAATTCTGATATATTATCAATGGGATATTCCATAGAAAGTTTGAGTGTGACTTACGAGAATGGAGACAGCTAATATTCTTTTATGACAACTGAAAGTAGCAATTTTATTTGACATTTTTTACCAATCAGCTGGGAACCTTGATTTACTGATCGACCTGTCTATCAGAGATGCTTGAGAAAGTTGCACTCGGCCTAACTCTCTTTTTACTGTTCAACAGACTAGTTACAATTGTAACTATGAAGCGAACTTTCATTTCTGTGGTCCTGGTCATAACATGACATAGATATGTCGCGATATGGGCCTGTGCCGGCTGTAGGCTGTACAGTGTGCTACAGATGTAGTCTTGTGTTTCCGATTTCTTTCTGCGATTCTTATTTGTTTGTTTTATGGTAATGTACGACTTTTCAGGTTAAATAAATAAGAAATAAATATGTGATATTCTATTTTTCCTTGATTCGTTCATGCATTCCTACGCCAAAAAGTAAAACGGTTAATACTTGGGTCACGTGACTGCAAATAATGACATATGCAATACATCGATGTATATACTTGCAATGAAGGGAATTGCAGTCGGTATGTAAATATATAGCATTTAAAATCGCCACAATCACTGTCACATTTTCCACAGGTTGCAGCGATCCAAGTGTTTGTTCAGCCTGGTCTGACTGGAGAGATGCAGAGACATGTTCAGCAACATGCAACAATGGCAATGTCAGAAAGAGAAGAAATCGGATGTGTATATTGCCAGATTGTTTGCAGGAAGAGACTAAAAGCGAAGCATGTAACATGAAAACTTGCATTGGTTTGTATGAATAACTTACTCATTTGAAGCTGTATAGCCATTGACTCACAATCCCTTAGATTAATATAGGTCAAAATGTGGAACAGATTTGGATTAAGACCCCGGTCTAAGTCTTTCTATTTACCAATAGAACTAACATTTTTCTGACGGCTCGAACGTTCAGTCCGTTCAGAGGTCAGAGTGCTCTTCTCTCATACATAATGCGTTTCTACCCAGCTTGTGACTATTTGTTTGAAAGAGAACTAAACTCGCCTACGTAATATTTTATAACAATATAGTGACTGTTCCTATGTTCCTAAGAGTTAAAGCATTCGATTCGCTTACTTTTATTTCTCCAACAAGAGAGTGGTCGTTCCGTCGTAAAGAACTCCGTTAAAGCGTTCGATTGCTTTCTTATTTCTCTAACAAGAGAGTGATTGTTCCTTAGTAAAGAGCTCCGTTAAAGGGTTCGATTCGCTTTCTTTATATCTCTAACAAGAGAGTGGTTGTTCCTTTGTAAAGAGCTCCTCCGTTGAAGCGTTCGATTCGCTTTTTTTTCTCTAACGCGAACATGCATTTTATCACCCAACATAATGGAGATAAAACATGAATAATATATATTATATGGACCAATGTTCATACAGAGCCTTGTTAGAACGGTCGATTCGTATACCTATATTTCCGTAACAAGATAGTTATTGTTCCTCCACAAGGAACCTTATTAAAGCATTCTTTTCGTTTATCCCTTACAAGATAATTACTCTTCCTCCGTAAAGCCCCGTTGAAGCATTCTATCTGCATATTTTCATTTCTTTAACTAAAAAGTGACTATACATCGACAAACGCTCGGCCAAAGAAACAGTAGCTCTGTTCAGACTTGAAACCAACAAGTATTAAATTTCAAATATCATTTCAATGGAAATAATTTTCCGTGAGGATACCATAGCAACTCCCCCCCCCAAAAAAAAAAAAAAAAAAAAAAAAAAAAATCATTGCGTCTGTACAAGTTCATAGCATTGGTAAAATAACCTACTATCGTCTCAAACCATATCAAATAAAAGGTCTGTGTAGAACTTAAAATAATAATAATAATAATAAAACCAACGTGAAAAACCTATAAACATTTGACTTCTACAAACGTAACATACTCTGGATCAAGATTTTTTAAATATATAACATATACAGCATATAGATTTATAAAGACGTTGATTTCACTGCGTCCATTTGTCACGCAAATATGTCTGTTTTATAATACTTCTTGACCGTTAATTTTTAAACACAGAAATATTGCAATATTTATTTAAAGTCTCGTTTTATCTTATTATAGCTGGAATAAATCAATTAGATCTACTTGAATTCATTTGAAATAAAAAAATATATTAAAATATTTTATTTTTATAAGAAACACTTTTGCAATGCAATTTATTTTAGAAACATGTGATAACGAATGCCCTCCCTGGAGTAGTTGGAACACGACAAGCTGTTCGAAGTCTTGTGGCGGTGGCTGGTCTTTTCACACGCGATCTCGTAAATGTGACAAACATCCCGACTGCAAACAAAACGAGGCTACAATACAGAAATGTAATACAAATAATTGTCCGTGTAAGTATATAGAATAACATGATTGTGATGATGATTATGGTAGTGGTGATGGTGCTACTGCTGCTGTTGATGATAATGATGATGGTCCTTCTTCTCCTCCTCCTCGTCTTCCTACTCATCCTCATCCTCATCCTCATACTTCTCATGATCAATATCATCATCATTTTTTTTCATTTATTATTATTATTATTATTATTATTATTATTATTATTATTTAAAAGAATGTGTCATAAATATGCTCTTTTGTACCTGCAACCGATACTGTTTTTGAGCCACCATATTTATATTGGATACCTAAATTTTACAAAACCCCATTTACGCAAAAGGACATAGCAGGGTCTAGTAAATGTTTCACCTCTAACACCAAATTAAGGTTAAAATACATGTATTTGAAATGAAACCTGTATCCGGACGGTTGTTCAGGGCGACTACTTGTACGTTCGAAACGTAGAGCAGGGAACTAAATGTACCTCCGGCGTCAAGGAGTTGGTGACTCGGAAATTTCATAATAATAATATCATTCACATGTCAGTTTTTGTATACGTGTTTAAATATTGTTCTAATAGCTTCATACAAATATATTAAGCATGTGAAGAAGCGTGCGGTACTTGGAGCGGATGGTCTGCAGGTGCATGCTCAGAAAAATGTGACCTTGGAACAGCGACGCATATACGCACTCGAAATTGTACTGTTTCGGATTGTGACTGGAAAGAATCAAAGGAGGAT